>JAUMHD010003767.1:0-14715 GCA_032359135.1 Ulvella scutata
TCACTAGAACTAGAGCACTGTTGCTTGTGCTGCTGATCCTGTTTATCGTGGTGTGTGGCTGCATACATAAGTATTGGATCTCTGCTCTATTCTCCTGCTGCTGAAATTCTAGTTCTACACTCCTGTCGATGTCATCTCTCTATCTCTTAGCTAAGCTTAGATCGAGTAGGCTGTGTTTGCCATGTACTGCCTTGTGCGCTCCTTATATTTTCTGGCACCCCCCTGTGTTTAGCCTTCTTTTCGCCTTCAAACAAACTTCCGGAATGCTGTCGGAGAAACTCTATAAACGTTGGGCAGGGGGTGGCCCTGCCGGCCAAATACGCACTTCCGGTGCCAATGTCATCACTAATCCATGCACGCATATATAGCCTTGCAAACCACTGCGAGAGGACGTGCGGGGGGCTCTTGCGCGTCACAGCCTTCTCCGTGGCGCTGTTAGGTGTTTTTTCTGGGGGGAGGGTCGTCCTGGCCAGACGATGGCTGCACGTCTTCCATGTCCAGATCATGCATGTCAGCGAGGGGAGGCGAATTCGAAGCAGTTGGTTGGGCTTTTGTTAGTGAGGGGGGTGGGAGTCCGGGGCAGCGCCAGGGCGCGAGCTTGGATACTTGGGGCACGGCTAATTGGGGGGGGGGGGGGAAGGGGCATGTACGGCGCGGAAAGTTTCGATGGGGTGATATGCAACGATGCGGCCTGTGCAGCTGACGCAGTCTGTTGCATGTGGCACGCGTTGACGTATGCTGTGGGTTACCTAAGGTAAATGTCTGGATGCGGTTTACGGAATTTTGTGTGCAAAAACGAATCCTGTTATGTGAGTCCATCGTTGTCGGCCAGATGCTCCGACATGTTGACCTCATCGCTTCGAGTGACGCCCCCCCTCCCTGCCCTCTCATGCGGCATACCACGCCCCCCCCCCCCAGCCCCAAGCGCGATCGCCCTTGCATACAACACGCACTGCCATACGACACCCACGGACCATGCCATCTGTTCGGCTACCTGGGCCACCCACTGGTACCCGACACATCCCCAACGGCATCGCAGGAGGTAACGGCACCCCCCCTCCCCCGCCCCCAGCCTTGTACAACAGTTCAGGAAACTTCCCGGAGTACTCTCGAGTCGACTGACGAGTTTACGGGTTCAATCACCTAACAAATAATGGTTGACTCGACCTAGAGATACCCTCGGAGCAAAATGCTGCTCTTCGTTTCCGGCCGAGAGTAAAACCATGCCCCCCCTTCGGAGACCCCCCCCCCCCTCCGCGGGAAGTCACCACGCGGCAGACTGGTGTGCATGCCCCCACTTCCCACCCCCTCTCCCCCTGCACCGACCCCGCAGCCGGTAGCTGGTTGGGAGCCACAGGCCAGGCCCACTCACGCGTCCCTGTTCCCCTCCCCCCCCCCCCATCCAATTTGTGCACACCTGTTAGGTTCTGTGTTAATACCGAAAGCGCCCAATCGGTGATGATCGTATTCTACCACTAGGAGCAATGATGTCACTCATATAGTAGATTTGCCTACAATCGTAACAACACCGCCACGCCCCACGCTAACCTTTGACTTGATTAGGTTTTACTTTGTTTTGGGGGCCCCCTTGTGGTAGGGGTCACAACAATATGACTGGAGAAACTGGGCTGGAACGCCGTGTCACGCGTACGGTGCATGGAGCCGTACGCTCATGGGATATTTTTTTCATTTTCATGGAGCTATCTTCATGGAGCCAGCAGGTACCCCCCTTGCAAGGCCTGGTGCACCAGCTGGTAGTGGGGGCGGTAAGCCCCAGTCTCCGCCATCTTCATCCTTCAGTCTCCACACAATCCAATCAATTGCAATACGCCTCCACGCCTTTAATGCGTCACTATGGCGACACTTCGCGCTGTCACACTGTGCTGGAGTAGATGGGCCAAAACAGAATACGGTCGTCGTCATACAGCGTGGTTGGTGCTGAATCTCAATTAGTGAGAGCGCAGGCCTGCGCGCAGGACCGTTCTCAACAGCACCGCAGGTACAGATTTAGAAACAGTGTCGGTCGCGATGTTAAGGACGTGTGCAGATGTTCTGTCACGTGTATCACGTATGTGACAACATACGTGATGCACATCTCCCTAGAACCTGGGACCGCTGCGATGCTCCTGTGGAAGGGGGGTTGGGTTGGGGGGGGCTGGGTACAAGTGTCAGGGGACAATTAATTGTAGCAGAAGGCCTGTCGGGCGATCATGCAGAACAAGGGGCTGGCCAAAAGGTTGCCACAGGTTGCTTCTTAGCGCGTTTTCGGTTCTGGCCATGCCAAAATGTAACGTTCGCGAAGTAGAGAATTGCTCCGCTCCATCCATGGAGGCCCAACCAATTTCTGTAGAAGTTGTTAGAGATTTCTACCGCTGGATTTTGTATGAGCATGCACTGCGTGCGTACTTGTGTGCGGTAGCTCCAGATAAAACGCGTCTGAAGCTGCTGAACTACACTGCGCTCCCTCGTTCTTCGCAGACTGAGTAGTTAGCATGACGAACACGAAACAAAGGCCGTCGGAGGATGCCTTTGAGCGCCTAGCTAGCGGCCGTAGTGCCCGTCCTGTGTCTGCCTGCTCTGGTAGAAGAGAAACCACTCCTCGCACACCCGAGTCTGGTCCAATCCGGCCGACACAGACCATTCCAAGCAATAGTGTGCCCTCCAGATCTCCACTTACCCCGTCTGAAGTGCAAGCGAATCGGAGGCTGCGGTCCGCAGTGACTGCACAACACTCTCTGTTGCACAGCCCTCAGAGTCCTGGCAGCCCAACGGGCGACGTGTCCAAGCTCTCTCAACGGCGCCTAGAGATTCTAGAGGCTCAAAATGAGCGGTTGCTGCAGCAAGTGCAGCAGTTACAGCAGGAGCAAGAGGTGTGCTCCTTTCCGCTGAATGGCAGGTGAAAATGAGTGAATGAGTGTTTACATCACCGAAATCTGATGTTCTCCAGTTCAGGAGCGTGATGGGGTAGCTGCAAGTGCCGAGGCAATTATCTTGCAGCTGCAAGGGCAGGTAGAGGCAATTCTTGATGGTTCTCGCTGTTCAGAGCAAGCATTTGAAGACAGAGTCCTCACCACGGAGGCTTGCCACAAGCTACGAAGACTATGTAAAGCATCTCTTGGCAGACTGAAACAAACCTTAAGAACAGCTGCAGAGGCTAGCTCTTCTTGTGACAAGTTCGGGCAAGGTCACACAAGACCTTCCCTGCCACGCGAAGGATGCGGCCTGACCGCACATCAGGTACATCTCTGCCTCAGCAGTACATTTGAAGCAGTTTGATATGTGCCTGCGTTGCACATAAGAACAGTCTACCTCTGCTGTGCCTCTGGTGAACCCAGCTTGAATTTCTTCCTCATTGGGGAGCCTGTGCAGGATGAAGCACTGGGCCTAAAGCATTCAGCAAGTGACGTCATACAGCAGATTCATTCTCTAGCACCGTCGTTGCTGCAACTGTCGGTCACTTTACGAACGGATGTATTGCCATCACTTCGAGGGGTCACTGCATCATCGAAGAACGTGCTGCTGGTACTTTCTGCTCACTGCCGCCACACCTCATGCAACTGAACTCACTGAAGCTTGTGCTGAAATTTCGATCACGGACTTGAGTGTTGCAGGCAGAGTGTGCAGCAGCTGCACAGTGTTGCTGTGATGTGGCAGAGAAATCACTCCAGATGATGCAGCACACACATGATCAGGCTGTTAGCCAGCCTTCTAGAGCATCATGCAAGGTTTCTAGGCCTAACATGGCAGCAAAAGGTCAACGCATGAGGCAGCATCTGGCTGCACGGGCACGTGCTGCAAGCAGTGCAACAAGCAGTGCCTGGGAGCCACACTTTGGGAGATTTCTGGAGCAGTGCTCTGAAAAAGCGTGCATGCAAAGCAACTCATGCAGCAGCGAACTGCAGGCCTGTGAAGACAAGGTTGCACGTACTGTAGGTGACAGTTTAAGAGCCACAGCTGCGAGAGCTGATGCAAACGAGCGATTCATCCAGGATCTGGCAGCAGCTGTTGAGGAAGTTATTCAGAGGCATGAAACTGCAGATTCTGCAGCAGCAGATGCTGCAGTAGAAGGCATTGGCAGATTCTTAGAGTTTGCACGAACCGCACACCGACGGCCAAATGAGAGCTCGATCAAGCAGCTGGTGTGCACAGTTCCATGCCCACGCCATTCACCTTTTGCACCAAACTGTCTGTTAGACCTGTTTCAGCATCGTGCCACAGAACAAGAGGTCAATAACTCGAACAGGCACACAGTGTTACCAGAACTTTCGAAGTGCCTTTCGAGTGCACTGCAATGACTCGAAAGGCAAAGCAGCACCATCACGAAACTGCCACAGGACAGCTGCCCAAACTACCAACGTTTTCAATGCATGTACTATGATATTCTCACTTTTGTTGCAGCTATGTTGAGCTGGAGGTGTGGGTGTAGGTGATTGCTTCTCGAGTGTGTGGCCCTGCAATTGAAGCGGCACAGGAGCTACTTGCACATCAAGACAGTGTCTCGGTGAAGGCAGGGATACAAGTGAGATCCAGGCTGGGTGGTTTGCGGCATGCGTTGGACAGGGTGCTAAGCACCACTGCAGTCACCAATGCAGCTGTACAGCCAAGGCAACTGTGATGTGAGTAGACGCAGGATGCTGCTGGTTTGTGTCGGATCCATGCGTTTTGCTGTCGATCACAGCACTACCTTGCCAGAGGCTCTTTGGGTGCAATTCCATATTGAGTGCAATTATTGTAAGGATTTGTGCTTGTACCAGTACCAACGGTGAAGATACAGTTTCCAGGAATAGCTGCAAAGCATCTGGGACCAGAACTTCCCCATCTTTTCTGTTACAGCCGGGTATTCTGCATTGCATTGCCCCTCTGGGTACTATGTTGGCACAGATTAACTGATGCTGCTTCAAAGATGGCTCCCTGGCTCACCTAATCCAGAACAAGAAAATCCCACCATAGAAAGTTTCTGCTACAACCATAAACATAAGGATGAAGCACGGGTTTTCGTGCTGCAGGGCCACAAATGGCACTGGTGTAGTGTTCAATGGCGTGCATGTGAACAAGTGCAATTCACCTGCTCATACAGCAGACAGTAAATCTAGTATTCAATCCCAGGAACAGCATAATCCTGGCTGTGCAGCAGAGTTGTAGGCCTCATCGCTGACACAGGGTGCCCAGATGCAACTGACCGAGCAGTCGACCTTCTCATCTCCTGAACTGCTCCAAAAGCAACTGATGGACGGGCATCCAAATGCGTTGCATCTGCATCAACATCACCTGAGCTTACACGCTGAAACTCTACTGGTTGGGGAGCTGCTTGAGCCAGCACTGGCAGTGCAGCGGGTGCCTGATCTTGTGCAGCCGCCTGGGCTGCCTGCTCCTCAGCTCTCTGCCGTGCCAGCTGCTGCTGATGAGCCTGGTACTGTGCCGTGACGTTGAGAGAGTCGTTTAGGCACGAGTGGAGCTGAGGGGGCAGCACCAGTCGCCGGAAAACGGAGCCGTTGACCTGGTGGTCCACCGTCTCCTCACAGAAGCACACCACCAGCGTGCTGGCAGCCTGCTCAACCACTGCTGTGAGCGGTAGGATCGATGTCATAGAGATGCAGCCTGCCTGCATACATGCATGCTCCTCGCGATCGCCCATCATTTTACACGATGCCATAAACTCCGTGAGACTCCTGATGCAACAGCTGTGCATCCAAGTCCAAACCAACGATTCCAGATTCCAAAAACGGTGCAGCCAAGTCCAAGAGTAGCAATAACTGGCAGTAGAGCACCAAGAGGGGAAGGTAAACGATTGCACTTTCCAGGTGGAGTACACACCCCAGGATCCTCTCCTAGAGGCTGGCTGGGGAGTGCACTCTTGCAGAAAAGCTAGAGCAGCGTTTGGCACGTCACACTACGTGACCTACACCTAGCCCTGCCGGTGGCGGCACAGGTAGCCACACAAGACATTCGACCATGTATCAACCTGTCCTACATAACGCAGCCCTACATAATGCACAACGCAGCAATGCACCCTCAGCCGACTTCGTTTCACTAGCACTACCTTCAATTGAACACGGCAACTTTCCGATTGCTACACGAACCAACTTTCGTCTCCAATTCAACAGGGCAACTATCAGCCTGCTCCACTCAAATAAAACTAAACAGGGCAAGTATTACCAATCCCTCCCAATTAAAAACAAATGCAAGATGCGCACCAGCAACATCGGCAGCAGGTGAACATCCGCAGAGGGCCACGTGTCAGGCACAAGGAGCTGCACAGCGAGGTACGTTGAGATTCCAAGCCACAGCAGGAAGGTCTGGCAGGCGCTCGCCCACGGCGCACACATCGGCTCTGCCAGCCCCACGCGGCCAATAGACAGCTGCAGCACTCTCTGCGTCGCCTCCACTGCCTCCAGCAGCGACGAGGTGCCCAGTAGTGGCCCCGACAGCGCCGTCTCGTGCGTCACGTTCAAAAAAGCCCTGCAGCACTTGCACCACCTGTAGCCACTCGTTCTCTGCCCCAGTTCTAAACTCAAACCAGACTGGGCACATGCAGGGAGTCCCTGACGTACGCCAATGCATGGCATGCATTGTAAGTTCAGGGAAGACCCCGTGGAATCCCAGGGTTTCTGGGACAATGCATGGCGCCCATGCATGCAGACAGGACTTTGAAATCATGATAGAGAGGCGGCCATGGGGAAGCTCAAGCGCACATTGAGAGGCTGTCATCCACAAAGAGAGCAAAGGCGGCCTTGGTCCACCAGGAGAGGGGCACCAGCACGACAGCAGCCAGCAGGCTTCCGAGGTGTCTCTGGAGCAGCTGGGAGGCGGCTTTCAGAACAGCACGCTGCGGAAGGCTGGCGCCTGTGCCAAGGCTGTGGTAGTGGGCTCTGACTGTGGCAGCAGAGATGGCCCTGCAGTAGGCCACTGCCGTGCCAACTGACCACCAACTCAAGAGCATAAAGAGGAGGAGCACCCCGCCTGCATTGAGGGCACTGTTTGCTCCACTGGGTACAGCGTAGTCTGGATTGGTCGTGCACCTATGTCCGCTCGAAAAAGTTCGGCAAATGGCACTGTCCGATCACCAGATAACGAGTCATTTTTGTAATGCAAAACGCTAGCAGATGTGTTTGGTTTGCACCACGAAGAAAAGTCCAATGCACAGTGGAAGTACAGTACGAGCTATCGTAGGTCCGAGGAATCGGGACTAGACTGTAGTATAGATTGAGAGGTGCGAGTGTGCATGTGCATGTGCAGCACTGCCGCTGCTTTGTTTGGGAACCTGTTTTTTCTGTTGCCTGCCCGGGAACATGTTTCTATCAGAGCATGGAGTGGAATACGGCGGTGATATGAGGATAACAGAACCATGTTTTGGTTGTTGGGCCCCAGGGCCCTTTCGATGTTTGAGAGGTATGTGTGATAGGGTGCGGTCATGGGCGACGGCCAGATAAAGGTGTGTAGCGGTGAAATAGCATTTTTTTCCTGACAAGCTGAAACGGCAGTAAATGTTTAAGTACCAGAACAGCTAGAAGCAGGCAGCACAGACAACGACTTCAATCAAATGGCGCAATAAAATAGGCTAAGAATACAGTAGTTAGGTGGTGCTGTGTGATTCGATACATACCGAAAGGTATACGTTCACAAGGTATAGTTAGTGGGGAAGAAGTCAAAGGGAACAGGTTCACTACCTTTCCGGTGTGTAAAACACAGGAGGATGTGGAATGAACATAGATTGTGGATGTGCAGTACCTGTGGAGTTCTGAGGAGAGGTACGACGAAGGAGCCATTACAACAGGGTGTCGTGAGCGGTAGGCCGGCAGCGGCGCATCAGTGGCCATCAAGCATGTACACTGACAAAACTATTGAGCGGCTATTCTGCCTTCCTTTTTACGTTCCTACGTGCAAAACATGTTTCTGACAGCAAGCACATCAATACATGTGTCTGCCAGCAACCGCACGCCCTCTTTCTGCGCTTCGGGCTCAACAGCCATGCTAAACAGTATTTAACATTGACCGCCTCTTCAGCTTGTAGTCGGAACAGCATGTAGCAGGCCACGTTCGCGCCACATCGGATATTTTGCAGCCCACGTCGGCGCTACATTGGCTATTTAAAATGCCACATTGGCGCAACATTGGATATTCAAAAGTCTACATTGGCGGCACAGTGTTAAATATCCAATGTTTAACAGCCCACATTCGCGCCACATTCGACATTGAACAGACCAGATTGGCGGCACAGTGCAAGTGTCAGGAGAGGCTTGACAGTCATGATGAACAGTATTTAACATTGACCGCCTCTTCAGCTTGTAGTCAGAACAGCACGTAGCAGGCTACGTTCGCGCCACATCGGATATTTTGCAGCCCACGTTGGCGCTACATTGGCTATTTAAAATGCCACATTGGCGCAACATTGGTCATTTAAAAGTTCACATTGGCGCCACAGTGCAAGTGTCAGGAGAGGCAGCAGCCTGCACACCAGCAACAGCATGTGGCGCCCAGGGGTGCCCCTGCGGCACCCACGCCACTGGAGGCATCTGCGCTGCGCGCGCATGTGCATACACATATGTGGCCACAGGGACCATAACCGCCACCATCAACGCCTGTATCAGAATGCATGCGAGCACGGGAACTATCCAGACTTCAGGAGACGCTGTCAGGAGCTCTGCCACGCTTGAGAGCAGCCTGCAGGGAACTATGGTGAGGTCCGAACTATCGAGGTAAGGTTGGACTTTACAAGTCACAGATCTGAACAGCAGGAAAGCGCCAACATGTCGATATTCACAGTGGGAATTCAGTTGCATGTGGATAGATCACAAGATGCAAGGTACACTCCGGTATCAGGATGCCAGCTCATGCTGCCTGCTGGTGTGGTCTGAGTTAGAATAGAGTTTGTGGAGTTCGTTCAGATATTGTTTCGTCACAAATGTGCAGTTGGATTCACAAAGGAATGCGCACCTGAGAGCTCTGTGGGTTTTGCTGATGCTCTCTTGCACGGATATAAGCTTCAAGATCGTGCGGCAGGCCATCAAGGACACCACACCCTGCATCAGGAGTGTCAGCCATCGCACATATGGAAGTCTGAGTGCCCATGCTATGTCTGTGGCACTCCATACTGCCTGCACGTTAACACCATTGTTAATCATAGGTCCAGGCCTCTTCTGGCCACACTTACTATTCATATCCCCAAAAACATTCTGATAAAGCTTCTTTGTAGGCAGGAATTTGTAATAATTTCTGCTTACAAAAACTCGTTATGTGTAGATGACAGAGCAAGCATGTTGCACCCAGATTAGTGTTCTTACTTACCAATCACCTGGCTTTCCGTCTTGGGAAGAGAGATGGGGGCGATCGTGAGCAGTTTTGTTCTTCTTTGTGCGTAGAAAAGAAAAACTGGTTGACATGTGTATCTATTGCTATTCGGGTTCATGCCTTTTCTCTGCCTTTCAGGTTTGTAAACATTTGATGGTAGACATATACATCTATCCCAGGTCTCCGGCGCCTGCTAGGGTATCTTCAGCAACGTATCATTGAGTGGTCATTGGACCAGTCAAACGCAAACACCAGTCAGTGACCGAAGGGCATGCCACACCTAGGCCCGTGGTTCATCAGAAGTACCCCTGTACAGGGGCGAGTGCGAGCACCCATCAGGCAGTCGTGTGGCAGTGGTGCACCCATCAGGCAGTCGTGAAGGCACAAGACAAGAAGGGGAGCAGGCTACAGTGAGATATGCACAGGCACATGGCATCCGGTCTGCCTTACAAGCCGATAAAGACAGTGGGAGGGCGAGAATTTGAAGAGCAAGGTAAAAGTGTCAACCAGCACCAAAAACTCATCGAATTGCAAAACACTATGCAGGTACAGAACATACACGAGTACAGAGTGCAATATATATGCTATTCGAAGTGTCAGAGATTGTGGAAGCTACTGGCTCACTCTGCAGTTGTGGGGTAACTGGGTTCGTGTTATGAACCCAGTTTAGTTCGTTGTCAAAATGCTCTTCATGCTCGTTGAGTTCGTGCTCTGAATTGATATCACCACTAAAATGTTGATCAAAGAACGAACTGCTAAGGCGAATCCTGCGAAACTTTTCTCCAGCTTTGATCACAAGGACTGGACAAACGAGGTCGCAGTAGGTAGAGTCTCTGCACCTTGCTGGGCTGCAGCCACACAGCACTCATGACCAGTAGCAAGCATGTTGCAGTGACTGATCCATAAACAGCCACTGTTGCTGCACATGAGCGGCCACAGCATGTCAGCATGAGACACAGAAATAGCAGCATACAGTCCATTGCTGCCACTGTTACAGACAGTGTGTGCATGGCCTGCCATGGCCCCAGAGCAACAGCAGCTTCTGCAGTCTGCATTGTAATCAGCACACTCAGGCATGTGACTACAGCTGCTGTCTGCATCTGCAATGCTGACTGTCAATAAGATGTGTCAGACAACAAGATGTGATTGTGAAAGAGACCTCACTTCATAGCGAAAAGTGAGCTCTGCAGTGCTTGCAAAGTGCTGCTGAGTCAAGTCTGAGCCAGTGGCAAGATCCGGAACACAGAATTGCAGCACTCGCTGTGCGGGGTAGCCTGTAACGTTGAATGTTTGATTCTGCTGACATGGAATCTGTGACTCGCAGGGTGGAGGGCAGGCTGTGGACACCATTGTTGATGAACAGAGTGTCAAGTTGGTGTCTGATTGAACTGGGCATTCTGTGACACAGGCTGTCTGGTCAAAGCTCTCCTCGTGGGATGGGAAAAAGGCCAGTGTGCTGACTGTGGCATCTGGCGAAGAGCCACATGCAACTCCCTTCGTGTTCACGCCAGCGACATCATGTGCCAGATTTTCGAGATCTGATGTTAGAACACTCACAAGCACTACATATGCCACGAGTGCTAAGAGTAGGATCCATGCAACGACCCATGCTGCATCTGACAGCCTGCAGTGCAACAACACAGCAAGTACTCGAACTGAAACAAGTATCTTGGCATACGACACTGAAAGCGCAGGCGGCCTGAGCTTACCCTCGTGGGTATACATTTCGTTGCCTTCTGCTGTGTGCCACCATGGATCATCCCACAAGTGTAACCTGAGCCATCATGCGCCACTGAGAGACTGTGAGCGAGGCAGCAGGTGACCAGACAGATCCAGTTTGTACCGACAACTTTCGTTGCTGGCCATGAAGAGTTTTTGGCTCCACCCAGGAGATAGAGTGTGCAATAGTCTACACGTCTGCATTCATGGCACAAAAGAACTGGCACATACAAGGAGCATTGACATCTGTCTGCGATACTTGTAAGGTTGCAATATAGGATCAAGCTGCCTGCCTTGATGCTTCGCTACCACGTCGCACATGCTTATACCATGACATGCAGTATCGTTTACTGGGCGGGTAACATCAAATTAGGACGAAGGACGCTTCTTGTTCCAAAGAACACAGTGTCCCGTCACGTAGCCTTCGAATCTGTTGTGGGGTAACCCACACAACGCGTCAGACACATTCGGTTGGTTGGCTCAGCAGGGCTGCATGTCTTGTGAGTGCGTGGCATGAGGGGAAAATTCTAATAAAATACGATCGCATCGTCCTCTTAATAGGCTGCAAGCACTCTGCGCTTCTGTCGTGCATCACACGGGGTTTTCGCCTCGTATCATCAGCTGGCTCCCGTTTACGAGAAACACGCGCCCGTGTCCAGGACGCAGGATAGTTAATGGGGAAGTAGGTTAAAGAATCTTGCCGCCCCAAGCTCTCGCATTCGTGCTGGCCCTGGCTAGCGCAGGGACGTCAAGATGCCTGAGCCAGAATCTGATGCCACGCTCGAGCGGGCTCTGGAGGTTCCAGCTTCCAGACAGAGCAGATGTGCCTTCCTTAAGATCGCATGGACTAGTGGAGCGCTGTCTACAATACCTATGCTGCTTCTCTATATGTGTGGTGCGTGAACCACATTCAGTCCGCATCAGCAGACAACACCGAAACCGTGTCAAGGAATCAAGTCATCGTTGAGTGCACAACTTCAATTATCACAGTCATCGCAATCAGAATTTTCTGTGCGTGCCCATGCGCTTGCCCGTGCAGTGTCAGCGCAAGTTCAAGTGTTTGACTGGCACATATCAATGGGGTTGCCGCGGACAATTCTGAAACCGGTGCTCAACGCATCTGCAGTTATTAAACAAGTCTACATACTGAAGCTGTCTTTACGCTTCCAGTAGGTTGTATCCGAATTCATGACAACAGTAGGCACACCTACTCGAGTCCTTTGATTTTTCTCTATGACATGAGGTGGCACAGCTATTGTCGTCATACAGGAAGCACTATCGTTGCTCCGTACCTGCCGGACATGATGACCAATTTCTTCGCGGGGCAATACGCTGGGTCACCCGTCCATTGTGAGGACTTCACAGGCAGCAATCAGCTGCCGCAAGAGTGCGTGCACGGCTCAGCAGCAAACGTCATGTGGTCTTCTTATTCATCCTTCTTCTCTCAAGCTGTCATCGCTTTCATGCTGTGCCCTCTCACAGGTGTCTGGTCGGACATGATGGGTAGGAAGCCATTCTTGTTGTTAGGGCAGACACTGGGGCTGCTGCCCAAATTTATCATTCTCTTCTATCTCACCTCTGGAGTGTCTTTGTACCTGTACTTTCCCGTTGCTATGCTCGGGGACGTGGTCTCAACGATAACTACGACCCTGGCCATGCTATCGGATTGCCTACCACCCGAGCATCGTGCGGCCGGCTTCTCTATGGCGCTCGGAAGCTTATCGCTGTCATTTGCGATTGCGCCGCTTGGGGGCCAAATGCTTGGGCTCACAGGAGCTGTAATCGTGGCTGTTCTCCTGAAGGCACTGGGCTTGCTTTACACTCTGGTGTGCCCACTTCACATGCTTCCCATCTATCAATCCATTGTTCCAACATGTCAAAAGCCAGATCATAGCACCTGGAATAGAGCTAGACTGTCAACATTGATCAATAAGAACTCTCGTTCTTTTAATCTGGGTGGTATTTTTGCCGCTTTCGGTCAGCACCAGCACACCTCTTTGCACAACAACAAACCGCCCACCCCTTGGCGCGTGAACATGCTTAAACAACAATGCATGCGCAGGTGTGCATCAAGGAGACAGTGCCTGCGCATATCAAGGCTCAAGCAATTGAGAGGTCTGCAGAGTTCTGGCATCAACAGTCTGAGCGCCAAAACTCCTGTGGGGGCAGCAGCATGCTAGTGCGGTTGTGGTGTGCGCTGTGCAAGTTTATTGGCAAGCAGCCATCAATCAGGGCCTTAGTACAGGTGCGCCTCTGCAGGTCCCCAACAAAGGGATGATATCTGCAAGGCCACGGGTTATCTGTAACGTGCAGCTTCTCGAGGTTGCATGCATGCCGCGAGCGCTGAGCAAGTCTGTGCAGGCCGACAAAGGCAGCAAATAAATAGGCAAGAAAAGTGAAATTCCAACATATTTTTCGAAGCATTCCAGAACTCAAAAGTCCTGGGGCACGTTTTGGTCGGGACCAAAACGGGCTTTTCAAGCAATGAGTTTGTTTGAATTACAAAAAGCTGACAATACCAAACTGCTGCAATCGCCGCACTGCAGTGTGAGGGTTCTTTCTCAATAGCAAGCTTGAGAGGCGTGCGGGCGAGAACTTCACTGTGAACTGTTACACGAGCGTAACAAGGATATGTCATGGCAAGCAGCAAGACAGCAAGGTGTTGTATGATAAGTGCCACTGTAGTCACTTGAATGGTTCAGGAGCACGACTGCGAACTTCACACCCGTGAAATTCACAAGGTTTGTAAACTTGTATTCCAGCCTAAGGTTCCTAATGGTAGTGCTACGAGGCCTGCGTCTTGCTATTCGCAAACTTGCGAATTCACAGCGTTTGAAGCTTGAAAATTCCGAAAGGGTTCTTGGTTTGAATTCCGGTGACTGTGCAGGGGTTTCTCATTGTGGTACGAAACTCAGAGTTCATACGGCTGACGGCTGCGCAGATGGGGGCCTCCTTCATCATGTCAGGCCTGATACAGGTCGAAAACCAGTATCTGCTGGTTCGTTTCGGGTTCCAGCAGCATGATTTCGCGATGGTTTTTGTCATCGCAGGGATGGGAATGTTTCTCTGCCAGGTACAGCTACCATCTGCTCCATTCTTTTTCATTGCTGTATTCCTGGGAATCTGCAATGTAAATAGGGGAAATGCATGTCCTAAAAAAATTTAATCCTGTATATCAGATGTGCTGTGTCGCCTTCTTGATATATTGTTTGCTACAACAATATAGGAGGCAACTCAGGCTCTCTCGCCTCTGCATTTCGATTTATTCATCTTGCTCCGTTCCGGCTGGCAAAAGTATAGCTGCTGAGTCAGAAATGCTGATGTATGAAGGAGATATACACCCACACGCACCACAGAGTCGGAATTTAGCCCTTTCTGGATATGGTTTAGGTCCCGATCGGATAGCTTTTTGTCTCGTTTACCGGGCGACACATCTTAGGCAGCCTCCAAGAGCGAGTGACAGAATTCAACACCGAGTTGAAGCATCCAATACATAATCACACAACATCCGATGCAGAGTGACAGCATCCGAAACCAACACAGAGGACAACATGTGCATGCAGGTTCTCATCATGCCGGTGATGCTGACAGTGCTGCGTGAGCGGCCGCTCATCGTGGCGGGCTTTGCAGGCGTCTTCCTGAAGCTCATCGGCTTGACGCTCGCAACATCCAAGCTGCAGGTGTATGCCTCCATCATCTGCGGCACAC
>JAUMHD010003778.1:0-83728 GCA_032359135.1 Ulvella scutata
GTGCATCGCTGCCTTGGTAGCCACACACACACCTGTAGAACGTTTGAGATGGAGGTCCTGGAGAGACCCCAAGCTGAAAGCGTAGAGCTGATTTGACTTATGCATCATCGAGCTCCCACTGCACCCTGGTGGGCACAACCCCCAACCACGCAGTACCCACAAGTGTGTGTGTGTGTGTGTGTGTGTTAAACAAGTAGAAACCAAAAGGTCATGATGTGTGCAGTGTGTGGCTTGCAAACTGTGCCCCGCACGGGAACCAAGAGCACCATCACTGTTCCTTTCAATGCCACGTGCAACGTTTGTGACGCGCTCAACGAAACAAGTAACACACCATGGCGCACCTCCAATGACCAATCAATGTGTACGATGTAAGGGCGGTTCAAACACGTGCCATTTGGGGTTTCTGATTATGTAACCAGAGTAAGCAGGTACCGCTGCAGTTTCTGCATGCAACTCGTTTCTCAGTCGACGCAGATCTGCGTGATGAGCAGCTGAGAGAGTGCTGCTAATGCAGGAGTGTTCTATCCATACAACCGCGGGCTGTTGTACACCGCGCAGATTGTACTGTATGCAATGACAGCAGGCATCAGCGGCTACACCAGCGCCTCCCTGTTCCGGCAGATGGGCGGCGACCGCTGGGCGCGCCACCTGCTGCTGACATGCGTCATCTTCGCTGGGCCGTTCTTCTTGGTGTTTTGCGTGCTCAACACCGTCGCCATCAGCTACAGGTGAGCACCCCCCTCCCCACTGCTTCTCACCCCCATGCCCTCCCGCCTGCTTGCCGGGCCTCCATTCGAGCTCTCGAACAATCACAGGAGCTGTAGCGCATGCTACTTAATTGTTTCGCACTGATGCCGAGCGTACACATGGGTGGTTGCCGCACATCCACCACTCACGAATCGGCTAGTGGATCAGCAATGCTGGGTGTAGTGGATTGCGTTGGGGTTGGTTTGCTCGCGTACACCAATGCTCCCCTTCATACCCTGTACACTGTTCCCCTCACTCACTGTTCTTGACACGAGGTTCCACCCATCACCACAGCTACGCGCAGCAGACCTTTCCACGTGTCCATGCATACAGGTCCATCGCTGCACTGCCCGCCGCCACCATCTTCGTGGTGCTGCTGTCCTGGACAGTTGTGACGGTGCCACTCACTGTGTTCATGGGAATCACAGGCAAGAACGCAGCTGGGGAGTTCTACGCCCCCTGCCGCACCAACAAGTACCCCCGCGAGATCCCCGACTTGCCGTGGTACCGCTCAGCGCTGGCGCAGATGACGCTCGCTGGCTTCCTCCCCTTCAGCGCAATCTACGTCGAGCTGTACTACATCTTTGCGAGCGTCTGGGGGCACAAGGTGTTCATCATCTGGAGCATTCTGGCTATCGTCGTTTCGATCCTGGTAGTCACCGTCGCATTCATCACAGTGGCGCTGGTGTACTTCCAGCTCGCAGTGGAGGACCACAGGTGGTGGTGGCGCTCCTTCGCGTGCGGGGGGGCCACGGGCCTGTGGGTGTATGCGTACAGCATTTACTATTACTTCTTCAGGAGCAACATGACCGGCCTCCTGCAGACCTCCTTCTTCTTCGGGTACATGGCCGTTGCCTGCTACGGGCTGTTCATCATGCTGGGCACCGTAGGCTTCCGCGCCAGCCTCGCCTTCGTGCGCCGCATCTACCACGCCGTCAAGGCCGAGTGAGCACGCCGCGCAGCAGGCCATGTGGCGTTGCGTGTCTGCTGCAGCAGTCAGAAATCTGCGCATCAGCTGCCTCCTGCGCACGCACTTCAGCAGATTGGGAAACCGGATGCAGCGTTGGGCCAGGTGCTCCTACCGCGTGTCTGAGGCATCCCCTCTGTGATGTGGCAGCCTGTGCCTGCTGCAGCGCTGCACGGGCCTTCACACGTGGGTGCCTACCGCTGCGGTGTTCCGCACGCACACCCGCTCCGTGGCTGCCGTCCAGAGCATCATGGGGCCTGCAGCAGGCATCACAAGACATTGTGTGGCAGCGGTGGGTCCGGCTCTGATCAGAGGTTATGCACGCTGCACCTGTTGCTGCTGCAGCATCGGCATCCTCTTCCAGCTCGCTGTGCATGCTTGTGGACTCAGGCATCTGTGCTGGCAGGAGTTGTGGGTGGTGTGACAGCCTGGTGAGAGCTGCCTTCGTGCTGTGCATCGATCTGTTGATTTTGTGGATTCTTTCCAAGCAGACTGCGGCCGCATAGTGGCAGTTCTCGCAGGGTTGTTCATGGCCATGCTAATTATCTAGGTCACGGTGGTAGTCAGAGGTCGAGTTGCTGTTGCTAGTTCAGAGGTCATGGCTGCAAGGTGGCTGGCACAGATGCAGCATTTACAGGCCAAGCACCTTTTCTATTTGAATTTTAAATAATGAAAGGAAGACGATATGGTCCAATCTTATCGAACACTGTAAGGCTGCACCATTTTGATCTTGGTTTTGTGTGTCAGGACCTCGTCTCACAAACTGCAAAGGTGAAGTAGACAGCCACTTCACTTAAACGTCATTCCCAGCACTCTTAGCCAAACTGTGATGGTAATGATGAAACGCAATGCCACACATCTCTCGGCATCCCGAAACAACACCGACTCATTCTTGCCCAGGTTAGTAGGATCAAGCATGATGACAGTATGAAACATGTGAACAGCGATACGCTTGCGATTCACAAAACAGCCGGCTCAAGAACGACCTCAGCCTGCAAGTGAGCTCCAGCGAAGAGAGGCGCCCTGGTGCTAGCCTGTGTAGAACAGCATTCAACGGAAACACTATGGCACACCGCGATCACACCTGCACAGCACCTGCCCTTTGCTGAATGTCTTTCCCCACTCATGGGCCAGAGGGCGATTCTGCAGAGCCGCAGGACACACCTCCAACTGCGAACGCAAAGAACAACAACATCCCCATCACCAAGAACGCAGTTAGTGGCAACGGGCATTGAATCCAACCATGCCCCAGCGGTAACGTCAGCAACACTGTCCTGCTGTTTCGCGTTTCAGGACAGAGCCTGCCCTTCACAACTGCATCCTCGTCTGAGCCAAGTCAGATAAAGCAAAATGCGCAGAGCCCCGCCTCGAGCCCTCAATGATGGCATCACCCAGCTGCTCACCCAGCGCTGGCCTCCTTCATGCATGGCGGCACGCTACCATACAAATCACACCCCATCGCTGCAACACTTTCGCCAGAAGCACCCTTGAAAGGGTCAAGGTCCTCCGAACCCCCAGCCACAGCAGCACACGTGAGTGCCGCGGCAGACAGGAAGGCAGCGGCGCCATGCATGTCTGACATGAGGTGGACACCAAGCCCCCCTAACTTCATAGGCAGTACCATCTGGGCTGTGTCAACCTGTGCATATGTAAATTTTACAATTTGCAAGATGCCATCAACGAATGATTTCTCAACCTTGATGATGGCATCCAACACTTCTATCCCGGGAAGTTTGTGAGCAACGCGAAACGAATGCAGGATCTTCAAGAGAGAGATCCTCGGAGCAGCAGTTGCTTGAGACGTGAGCAGGCAGCTGCATCTCAAGCACACGTTTGATCAGCTGCTGCAGTCCTCCCGGTGCTTCAGACCGAAGCAGCTCTGTTGCATAGCGCACCTATGTGCTGCATGCATGACCAGCATGTAACACATGCATGAAGAGTCATCATTGAGCACTGTGGCAGAGTTCATCAGGGTGGTGGTAGACACCTGTGTTGTCATTCTCAGCAGCAAGGGGGGTGGCGCCAGCCTCACTGGTGGCATCATCTGAGGTTGAGGGGGTTTCAGGCCCCCCCCCCCCCCCCCGTCGGGTGTGGGCCTCCGGGTCAGCTCAGTCATCGCTCTTCATCACATCGCAGCCTTCCTCTATATGTATCCACCATGTCTGTGCCATGTTGCCCCACACCGAGTGCCGAATCGGCTATAAGACAAGCGCGAACGCTCAATCAATCAATCGCAGCGTATACCTATGCATGCAAGCCTATGTTGCAGTCTTTCCACTCCTGACTGTTGCCGTTTGTACGCGAGCTGTTGCACAGGTACAGCTTTGGAAGTTCTTCCATACTCTCAATTCCCCGCGGCGTGGGCGGGATGCTTGATGGTATCTCTGGTCTGTGGTGTGGTGCACGAGACTTCCCTGTGCCAGCCAGAAACGTAGTGGCGCTCTCGCTAACCCTCGTAGCGCTTGGAAGGAAGCCCACGAGTGCACCATTCACAAAAACAATTCATAAATTACAAGGGCTCCTGATGTGTCAAATTTTAAATCAAGCGATTTTTAGCAGGCTTTGCTCACTTGTGAATCTCAGGCTTAGCAGCCACGCAATCTTGATGACCATCTCTGTAGCACTTTGAGGCAGCGCCTATTGCAGGCCCCTCCAGCCGCAGATCATGCATGGGCGGCAACGCTCATTGTGCCGCGCATACCAACAAGATATGCTCAGCACACACACGCACACAAGCGTACGGCTCCTGAACAACGCATGCATCGCTCAAACCAATGCTTGGCACAAAAAACTGGCAATCTTGAACATGCGGGTTGTCACCGGAAGCATGAGCAAGTACCACCGCACGAGCGCCTGGATGGCGAGCGCGGCGGGGGAGGCATGCGCAGAACAGCAGCGGCGGTTCCACACATGCCCTCATGCGCCCGCACGGGGCCTCTCATCTGCAGCATCGCCGCTTTGTGCAGCTGCCACGGCCCCATCAGCTGGCCTTCAAGCCGCAGCCGTGCTGCATGGCTCACTTCTCCGCGGCCTTCTTGTCGGCCTTGGCCGCGCTCATCTTGGCGAGGTATGCCTGCCAGCCCTCCGCCTCGAGCTTGGCGGCCTTGCCTTCAACCACCTCCCTCTGCATGCCACGCAGTCTGCTGGCCACATGCATGTCTCCAGTCACCCAGCAGCCATCAGGAATCACTCCCTGGTGCTGGTGCGCAGTCGCCCCCCCCCCCCCCCCCACACACACACAGTGCTGGTTCGATGCCTATCATGACCCTATGGTTCCTACTTTCGAACACAAATACAGTGAGAAGTGGACAAACACGGAGTACAAAGAAACACATAACAAGTACACACATAGTGCAAATAAATATTGCAAAGCGCATAGCAGACGCCACTAAACGAAGTGGCCCCTTGCTGCATGCCCCGCCCCCCTCCCAAAGCAACATACACGCCTATCAGGGCTTGGCAACTAACACGAGCTTGCAACCACCCCCACTCCTCCAGCACCACGTGCATGCGTAACAATGCAACTCCCACATGCAGCCACAGACGCCCTGCATTGCTCCCTCAGGCCAAACAACAACAACAACGACAACGAATGCATGCATGTGTGCGAGCACCGTGGCAGGCAAGGAGGCGGTGCGCACCTGGAGGTCGCTGAAGTTGAGCATGAACTTGAGCAGCGAGGGCCGTGTGGCGGCCAGCATGCGCACCGCAAGCAGCCCCGCGTTGGTTGCATTGCCGATCGCTACTGTGGCTACAGGCACGCCGCGCGGCATCTGCACGATAGACGCCAGCGCATCGAGGCCGTCTAGATGCGCCCCGGAAGGTGTGACCGGCACACCGATGACTGGGAGTGGCGTGAGGGCCGCCACCATGCCCGGCAGATGCGCGGCGCCCCCCGCACCCGCGATGATGACCTGCAGAGCACGAGCAGTGTGCCGTTCTGCATGTGTATGTGTATGTGTGTGCGAATCTCAAAACGAAAAAACTGAAACTCATTTGAAACTCCGCAGAGAGCTGCCCTGCGATGAGTTGTCAGCCAACGAAACACCGAACGTAACACTGGTGAATGCTGCAAGGGTCTTCTCACTACCTCTCCGGTTTGTAAAGCACAATGGTATGACAGCAGGTTCCCAAACTAAAGCATGGGTCAACTGTCAAACCTATGCGTCAAGTACAGTATACGGGGCCATGTACAGGGTATGTGGCTCGGTACCAACAAGAGAGGGTGCACCTTTACGCCACGGGTGTGTGCGGTGCGCGCAAACTGGAACATTCTCTCGGGGGTGCGGTGGGCGGACACCACTGTCACCTCGCGCGGCACGTCAAAGTCCTTCAGTACCTGCATGCATCATGCGCGCCTGTCTCAGAATTAGCCGGTACTCCTGGGCCCGATTCGATACGCACACTGGACTTTGTGTATCGATAACTGTGCACTCTGGCCACCTGAAGGATGATGAGGCAGGCAGGATGACTCACAGCAAGGGGTTGCGAGGGCCTGGGGTGTGTGCAAGCTGCGGGGAGGTGTGGCTGTGTGGGGAGCATCTACTATGTGTAGGCCTGTGCCAATATACGATTGTGCATTTGCCACATCGTATATTTTCATACACCTAACAAATCAAAGTTTCTGGGGGATGTTGTACCCGTAAAAGAGGGTCAAAATCCCCGTCAAAAGGATGATATACGAAAGTATACGTTTTCTCAACTGCCTTCCGTATAATCTCACATGACCTCCGTATATTGGCACAGGCCTAACTATGTGGTGCACAAAGAGTGCTTTGGCTGTACTGGTGTAACGCGCGCAACCTTACGCCACAGCAGGCACAGCGCGCCTCCAGCCCCACACAGCGTTCAATTTGAAGTTGGTGCCGGGATTCAATTTGAAGCCCCAGCTGTCCCATGCAGCAGCAACGCTCTACGAGTGCAGGCATATCGGTGACGGCACTGCAGCATATAAGAACAGGCCACAGCTTTGGGCTCCTCAGCCTTCAACAGCCACCCACCCGTGCCGCGGAACGTGCAAGTCTTTCATGCAATCTCATTCCCTCTGTTTACTGTCTTTGAAGGGGGGGTTTGGGTGGGGGAGAAGGGGTGGAGTGCAAGGCCGTGTCACGCGGGGTGCGGCTCACCTGCGCTGCGAGGGCCATGGTGGGGAGGTCGGAGTCAGAGCCCATGATGATCGCAACCTCTGCTGCCACCCCATCTACCCCCCCAAGTGCCTCAGCTGCCCCGGGCTGGACAGCGTGCAGGCGGCGGCGCGCCTCCATGCGTGTGGGGCCCACGATGTTCACATGGCCGATCTTGCGGCGGGGCTCCACGCTGGCTTTGCAGTACCAGTGCACGGACGCTCCAGCTGTGCTGTAAGCCCGGGTCATCGTACTGTGGGCATCCTCCAGCCCCTCCGCACCGCTCGCGGCCCCCTGCGCATGCACACGTTCACAGCGTGCAGCTCAAGTCACTGCAGCGTGCGCTGTAAACATGAACCGTAAAGCTACACAGACATTTAGATACTCTGGGGAAAGAAAACAAAAGCATCGCTCAGGCGGGGGGGGGGGTCGAGACAAGTACGTGCGTATATTTCACCGAGATGCACATGCAACAGAGGGGGTGTACCAGGAGGTTGAGCATGATGGCTGAGCCTGGCAGCTGGTGGCCCTCCCCCAGAGGCCACCCAAGCACAGCGCGTAGGTGCTGCTCAAACTGAGAGGTGGGGCAGGCGGCCATGGTGTAGTGCCCGCTGTTGTGCGGCCGCGGGGCCACCTCGTTCAGCACCACGGAGCCATCCGGCAGCTGGAACATCTCCACCCTGCACCGCCCCCACAGCTCGGCACTTCACTGCACCGCTGAAGCTCATGTGCAAGACGCTGGATGCAACCATAGTAGCAAACGACCTGGACATGACCCTAACTTGGGACTGCACCCACGGGGCGCAGGTGGGGGTGGAGGAGGGGGGTCGCGCACGCGGATGCTCCCACATGCATGCATGCATTCTCATTTGAACCCTAGCTGTGTACTCGAAAGCCGAAATCGGTACACAGGGGACTCTGTTCATGGTGTGGCGGAGCGGGTGACGCACCCAAAGATGCCAGCGCCGGAGAGAGCGGCGACCGCCTCACGTGCAAGGTCGCGCGCCGCCTCAGCCACTTCCGATGGTACATCAGCAGGCGTCTCTGTGACGGACAGGATGGAGTCGGAATGCAGTGTCTGTGTGACTGGATAGCTCTTGATATCTCCCGATGTGCTCCTGTGATCACACCACGCATGCACGTTCCGTCAACATCACTTGATATGGTTGCATGTGAAGTACCGGCACCGACACAAGCTTGACTGCATCAGGCTGTGCAGTGGTGGGGCACAAGCAGCACAGGTACCCCTCGTATGGCATGGCTGTGCAGTGCCGTGGTATCGCACAAGCTAAGTGGGCATCTCGTCTGCTCTAACCGATATTATGTCAGTGCAGTGAATGATGGGCCTCTGCAGTTTTGGCAGGGGTCTGCAGGCGAGTGCAGCAGCAGGGCAGTGCTCGTGTGGGTAGCTAGCAACTGTGTGGAGATTGCAATGGACAGGAATACAGGCAAGCGCACCTAGCAACCATGATGGCCAGCTCCTTCTCGAATGGTGCCCACTTCTCTGCATACAGCCCTGTGCTGAAGCCCTCCAGCTGATCTACAGCTGCCTGTAAGTCCCCTTTCGATGCCACCTGCTCCATTAGCTCTGTTATCTGACCGATCACGCAATCTAGAACCAATATTGATCAAGCATACAGATCCTGTAGCTCTGGGCCCAGGCATTGCTCTGTGAGCTGAATACACACAGGATTTCAGGGGCGATTTGGGGTTATAGATTGGGCTGTCACATACCTGCGCATTTCCTCGACCATCGTATGCCATTCGTTTTGATTTTAGCATGAAAGGGTACCCGAACTCTGCCCCAGCAGCCAGTGCAGCTTCCTGCACATGGTTATGCCTCATGAATCGACACCAGCTCACCTGGTCGCGAGAAAACCAGGTAAATACGATGCATGCAACGATATAATGAGTGACGTTCTGGCCTCTGATTATGTTCGAAAGCTGTTGTTAGGAGCTGGAATGCAACTGGCAACACTTGTTGGGGACACATGCCTGATCTGGGATGTCCATAAAATCGACAACAGCAACGTCGTTCTCCTCGAAGAATTGCTTTTGGGCGTACTTGTCCTGGATGATACGTAGTGTGGACGGTGTGGGCTGGATGTCTGTACCAAGCTCATTCTGGACCTCCTCCAACGCATCCACGTTGACATGCTCAATTTCTACAGTCAACACGTCGATAACTTCATTCTTGACGAATTGTTTGATGGCCTCTGCGTCTGTGAAGCGCCCAACGACCTGCTTTGCTGCCACAGACGCAGGAGCTGGGTCGGTTGCATCTAGGCAGCTCACTGACACACCCATATTCGCCTGCATGCGCATGTCCACCTTCAGAGGAGAAAACAAGTAAGGCTGTGTTGTTTCCTGTTCACTTTAGGTGGACATAACGATTCGGGATTCCGAACCACAATTAACAGACAGAGGGGCACACACTGCGGCTAGTGCCATCATGCGGCCGAGCTGTCCTCCTCCCAGCACCCCAACACGTGCATCGCGCAAGTAGCCCTGTCCTATTTGAAGCGGAGAAGTGTCGCGTGTTGATGAGTGGCATAGCACCGGCCGTCTTGGGGTGTTCAAGCTGAGCTGCTGGACCGAAACTTCTGCATGCCTAGACATGTGTATCCTATTCTGCGAGCTATCATGCACTAATGGATACGCTTTAAACGTCACTGGTGCAAGTAAACCCGTGAACGGGGCCATTTCGCAAGGATGTCGCGAACAAATGTGTGTCGGGGCGGCCAGACTCACATCCACTCACTCGAGACAATGTAGACGGCAAAAAGCACTTCTGCTCCTTATGTATGGAACCTGTTTACAATAGACTCTTGAGACCGCCTGGCTTGCACTTACATTGTAGCACCATATGTTCGAACATGTGCTTGTGGCCACCGGTGCGAATTGCTGGCCGTCCTCCAAGCATCTTCGCTTGCCACGTCACACCCGGACAGCAGCGTGCAAGAGTGCGAGGCAGCGTGCAACACACAACACTCCCGGATGGGCAATGCACCCTTTGCCCTACATCTGCCCCTAATCTGGCGACGCCTCCCCAGAGCTGCGCATGTCACACAGGCTGTTGGCATGGAGCAGCTGTACAGCCACCGGTGCTGGGAGTGCGTGTCCAACACACGACGTATTTCGCCCCCAGCGACCAGGTTTTTCGCCCCAGGTCGTATGAACTGTACCCACTACGCGGGAGACCGAACATTCCAATAATCTGTGAGGCACCTGCCAAAGGGCATGCTGCTGGCAACTGCTGCGCACGGTCACTTGAAGTTGACATGGCATAGCATCCTTGTATACAACACCCGACACATAACTGCACGACACAACCCGAACCCGCTGGTGAGCATATCAAGTCTCACCGCAGCCCTTATCAGCACACACGACAGCCTGCCTGGTGGTCAAAACAGGTTCTGCAGTGAGCCATCCATCTTGCTGCTTACCACATAAATCTAGCGACACTTGAGTCGGGCCACTGAAACGGTCTTTCGGTATACATGTACATAGTGAATGCATTCACCGTCCCAAAACATGCAATCTGCAAAACACTCCAATACCATTGCGGTGGCTGCACATGGACAGCGAACAACATGGCTGGAACTGTGAAATACCTAAACTCAAATAGACCAGCTGGAATCGTCGTGGCAATTGTACACGCCCAGAACCCAGCAGAATAAATCCAACCAAAATTGCGAGACAATCGGCTTCCAATCTCGTAGGCGCATGCAGCATACAGCGGTGCTAAGCCAACGCGGATGAACACAGAACGTCCAAGAATGTTCTTCCAGATATAGAACGTGTAGTGGCGGTTATCAGCAAGGAGGTAGGGGTGCGCGATGGTGCCATTCAAGACCATGGCGACAAAAAGTGAAGAAAGGAACACCAGATCCCCACATACTTCCAGCCTCCTTCTTCTTGAATCTTTGATCAGCCTGCACTCACCATATCCTGTTTAACAAGGAAGTGTCTTGGAACCTTCCGACTACTTCCTTCAGCACTGTGGGGAGACCGCATGGTGGCGGGGCTCCTTTCAGGATGGGAACCCCACACTGGGGGTGCTACAAGGGGGGGCGGTGCGGAGGTGCTGGTGTCAGACAGGCAGGAAACTCTTCAGTTGGGCTGCGCACAGCGAGTGGGGCAGTAGCACCGGGGCAAAAGCAGCAGCGGCAAACAGCGTCGAGTACGGCAACTGGGCAAGATGCAATGCGGGGCGGTGGGCCTCTCGGTCCCCCACAACGATGCCACCATTGAGCACCACAAAAGCTGCAAAGGAGGCGATGACTGCCATGTAGCTCCACGCCACCTTCACCACCCTCCATCTGTTCTGCATAGCAAACAGCAAGCTCTCAGCCAGAGACACGAAGTGGGCGGGCCAGCCCGCAGCTCTGGACACCGGCTCAGAGCAAACAGGCAGTGGCATGGCAGATCAGGCACACACACATGCATCATCCAATCTAGCAGCTGCAGCGTCTGAAGGAACGGTGAGGGAGTCTCCTGCCCGCCCTCCTTCTCAATCTTTTTCTGTGTGCAGAATGAATGTTCATGAATCACAGCCACCTGCACATGGCCCAGACTTGATCTCCGGCCTGACGCACCCAGCACCGGAACAACTACCAACCCTTAGTGCACTGCATGATGAACACTGAGAAGCTTCCGACATCATCACACAGGAAAGGCCTGGTGCTCTCTGTTCAGGCAGATACTGTACTATCAATGCACCAGACTTTCATGATGGCCATCGATGGTGGCGGCTTCTCACGCATGCAGCATGTAGCTGTTTGTGTTCTTGCCGAGTAACTGCTTTTTCGGCTTGAACAGGGACTACAAGTGTGCTCAGGCAGATGTTTCTTGGCGCATGGGGGCCTGACGTTCTCTCTCAAGCACCTGGGGACGGAGGCAGGGAGCGCACTCCAACAGTGAAGGCGGCCCACATCACGTTGGTCTGCCTGCAAAGAATCGCTGCAGCTGCACAGGCTGCAGAAACTGCTAGCTGCCTATGCAGCATGCTCTGCACAAGTCACCATCCCCTTTACTATGTCGCGTGGATATGTAACTGTACCCACGAACTAACTCTGGGTACCGTTACAGTTCGAGCTGTGGGGGCACCGTTGCTCCACACGCACGCATACGTTTGGAAGCTGTACTGGAGCATGTCAGTGCAGTAATGATATCACATGAAGAAGAAGAAGAAGACGTTTTTGAATTTACAGTGCGTTGACGGCACAAAAAGGAGAGAACAGTAAGGAAGAAGTGCAAGCCTCAGGCTTAGTGCACACAGACACAAGGAGAACTCACCAGGAACGCCAGCAGCACGAACAGCACGCTTGAGACGTCAGTGTAGTAAAGGAACTGAAAGAAGAAGTGGGTTGGAAGGGTACAAATGGCCACTGCCTGCACATCAGGAACAGATGCTGGCATGACAGCTTCGTTGAGTGTTATGGGGTTGAATGGTGTGAAAGACCAGCCATATTGCTGCAGGGAGCAGACTGAGCATCCACACAAGTGAGATATTGGCCCATTCATCACTTACAAATTACAAACATCGCGAGATAGGCATGAAGGTCTCACACAAAAAACAGAAGAGTGCTAGAGGAGCACCCTTGAGATATGCACTGCTTGATGTGCACTGCTTGAGATGCACACCATGCACACTGAGTCAAAAGGCGGTGCTTGTGGCCATAGTTTCCGCTGGATGCAGACAACTGCACCCAGTACTGCTACTCCCAGTACCACATTGCAGGCTCGAAGCAGATACAGTGGGCAAAGCTCCTGCATACTCAAGTATCAGTGCGGCAGAGTAACAACACGCATGTATCTGTTTCTTGCAAACACTGGTTTCCGGCGATCTGAACTCACATTTGCTGCACATCGTGAAAGATAGAAGATAGCTGTGATGGAATTGTTAATGACATATTTTTCAATCTAGGACTCCTACCCAGGACCTGGTGGCAACTTCAACTGGGGTCACGCGTGGCAGGGCATACTTGTTGTTAGTACTCGATGTTTGACAAGAAATTGATCATATTGAAGCCTCATTTTAGATGATTCAGTTGAAATTCTATCGTAGTCGGATGTTCCTTCGCATGGATGAAGGCCTAGGCAGACACTATATCGCCCGTTGCCCCAAGTGAACAAGCTAATCGATGGAACCTGAATAGCAGGCCCGAACAAAGAGAGAAGGACCGTACTGACGTAAAAGGGTCTGATAGGATTCCGAAGGCTGCTGAGATGATGTATGTGCCTGGAAACGTTGTGATTTTTGGATCCCATAAGGAGAAGTCCAACCGGCAGTACTGTTGAGTCTGCGGCACGTGAAAGATTTCGTCCTACACAAACTGCAGCAATTCAGCCGAAAAACTACTTTGTGCTTGGGTTATCTGAACTACTGCTGTAAACCTGAAGCTGCTGTCAGCCAGGTAACCTACCAACAGACGAATCAGGGGCTAGGGATCGATCTTGCTGCAGTTATGTAGACTCTTTGCGTGAGCTAACTGCATGTTGTGGATACAAGAGATGGCACAGTGCAGAGCTGATATCGAAGCAGAGCAGGTGATGCACAGTTGGAGGAGTATCATCACACCATCACATAATCAGGGACCTTCAGAGTTACATGTTGCGCTAATTGAACCACAGTTGCAGTCCATAAGGCTGCGGTGGCCACATAAAGCTGGTTTCCAGACATGTGACTGTCTAGCGCACATCAGATGTGCTCCTGTGCATTCCTTCGTAGATGTGACAAGGTACATTCGGACTGAGCTCACAACACATCACCCCAAGTTGAATGCAAGTTCAGCCGTGAAACACGTACTGGTGTCCTGGCACACGCACGTTGTCGTGTCAACGTCATTTCAGAGCAACGAGGTTGCTGCCGCCAAAGAATATAGCAGAGATCAATCAGATTTGGCGATGGTGATGTTGTGCATGCAACAATCTCTCAGGAAGTGCTGTGGCAGTTCTTGAGAGGTTAGATTCTTGTTACTGGCATGCCACTGATTACAAGAATCTATCTGGCTTCCTGAATACGTGATGGACTAGTTAAAACTGAGCTTTCTTAAAACATTTTGTGCTGATAGTTTTTTGCAGTTCGATGTGCATAGATCGAGTCAACTTGCACTCACTGATACCGTGTACCTTCATGGATCGCGTATCGGATGGGAGGGCAGCCATCACTGGGTCTGTATCACCCAATGGGAGGCCTGGTTTACTCCTCATGTACATATTATGCAGCACACTCCTATCACTCCAACACTCTCAACCGGACCCACTCGTGCTGGGCGCCAAACTACCATCTTGATCCCAGACCAGGCTCTGTTCTAGCCACTGTGTCCTTCGTCCACCCCCTGGCTCTATCCTGATGTTCAAGGGCTTCAGTGCCTTCCGCTGGCAAGTGGCTGCGGCAGCTCACCCGGCCGGGGCAAATGTATCCCGCCGCGTCCCCCCCCCCCCCCCCCCTCACCCCCCCACCTTAACCCCCTTCCTGACTCCCTTGCTGTCTCATCTTCCCCACTTCCTCTGCTTCGATATTCTGCACCATAGTGTACCCCTTCCTCGCTCTGCTGTCTGGGAAGTTGCCATTCTGCCACTCTGTCGGATGGGGTGCGATGACCATCGCGCGAACTGTACGTTGTGTGTGACCGCCGTGCTTGCTGGTTGCACTGTGGGGTTGAATGCGGTGGAGCGGCGCAGGCGCTGTGCAGCACTTTTGTGTAGTTGTAAAGCATCCCCGTTGGGCTGCCCGGACCTGAACGATCTCTAGAATGACTTGCTCCGGCTGGTGGTGGGTGTGCGCAGCGCGCTCTCCTTGTGGCACATGATGTGAATGTTTTGATCCTGTCTCTGGGTAATAATTGTGTCCGTTGGGTTCTTGATCCATCTTTGTTCCTGCGGGAGCGTGAGGCTGGTGTATGTGTTGCGGCGTACCCTGTCACTGCCTTGTACACCCTCCTGGTTGGTGCTGTCGTCGCTGACGATGCGGTCCCTGTTAGTGACCCTGTGTTTGCCGCACAATGTTGCGGTCTCTGCAGCCTTCGTGTTTGCCACCCTGGTCCTGTGTGGCCTGGGGATGTATGTTCTTGTCCCAGCCCTTCGGGGGTGGTGATGTCGAAGCCCTTCTTGGGTATGTTGTGGTTACCAATTTGCTATTCTTCTCAAGGTGCCGCGCGCACCCCTGGCCACTCTGCTTCCATCCAAGACGCAGCAAGGCGACGCTACCACAATAACCATCAGTGCCTTGAGCATACTTCTATGCCCATCTCCTTTGAGGCTCTTCACCGGTTGAACCTTGGGGCTATGCGGCTCATATCTGAGGCCACCAATGCAGCGTTCCGTCAATTTGGCCACCACCATGACACCTGCTTCAAGAAAGTTTACAGGCAGCTCTCTGTTCTGATGTGTAGGTACATCTCTTGCATGATCAGGTCGAAGCCTTTTGAATCAACGGATCTGATTCTTCAGTGCTCAGTGCCACCTCAGTACTGCATGAAACTCAGGAACACATTAGACTTAGTATTCTAATAACCTAAAGCAGCCTATTGTAAGGTTTCACATGATCAGTCCTCGCCCACGGTGTACTGTGCTTACTGAAGTTGTATCGTCCAGTCTGTTTGGTGCTGGTTCCAGCAATAAAGTTCTCCATCGGTTGTATAATCGGGTGAACTTGGTTTCGGCACGACTTTCATGATGGCGCTGTTGTGCCATTCAGGTGAAGTGATGGATGTTTTGTGTTAGTTGCTTTGGTTCTTTGGGTTCATGCCTATTCCCTACCTTTCCGGTTTGTAAGGGTTTCGGTACAAACAAGGGCGACTTCCCCATTCTGGGAGAAACCCTGGGATGACGGAAATTTTGGCCGGAGCATCCGGACAGACTTGATAACAACCCAGAGATTTCGGGGAGACAAGGGCAGGCTGCGCGCCCGTCCTGAAAATTGCCCGTTGGGCCCGGGCAAAGCCGAAACTTTTTCTACAACCCTAGTGTAAACGTGTTGTTCAGGCTGCCACACAGCGGGTAGCCCCTCTCGATCCACGATGTAGCAGGAGCGCATCTTTTTTTTTGGTGAATCGGAAATATGATGTTCGCTGAGTGCATGTTCTGTCAATCTGATCAGATTGAACATGGGATCAGTCCTATGAACATTCAAATCGGTCACAAGAGAGCCCGGACTAGCGTGTTCTTGCGTGACAACTACAGCGAGGGTACGAACAAAGCAGAGATGCTACTCGTGTTACTGTATCGTGTTATTAAGGGAGATGAAGGGCGTGAGGACACGTTCCTTGCGGAAAGGGCCATTTTCAGGTAATTGTTTCTATGTAAACATTTTATGGCTAGATGTGCCGGGGTGTGGCCGTGCTCTAAGCAATCTGCAGGCCAAAAGTTAATTTGTCATGTCCGTCTAGGTGTGCTCACCATGTACATGATGGTGCTGTGTGTGTCTGCTGCCCAGTGCTTCCAGGCTTGAGGGAACCTGTTGTACTGGGACCAGTAGAAGAACACAAGTACCACCGATTGCTTCTCTTGTTTTAATCGTTTGCTCTTTCCACTGCTTCATTGTGCACGCCTACGTGCCTAGAGCTATATGACGAACAGCAGCCAGACGAACACATGACTGGCACTACTGACACTGCGTCGTTGGCTGTGCAGAATGTCTCTGCCATCTTTGTGCTTCAAATAGCGTTTTGGCTTCTTGCTGTGGGAGGGTGCACAGACAGGTACACCACAATATGGGCTACAAAACTCATGCTGGTGTGAGTCCCACAAATTTGAACTTCCTTGTGATCCAAGTAGCATTATGCCAAGCATTTTGGCTGTGTCTGAGAGATTCCATAAGAATCTCCAGCTTTTGGCGGCTGCAGGCCCTTGCCGCACTGAGTATGACAGTGCTGGCTTGGGTATTCATGGGATATGGAATATATGAGAGCAAAGGGCCACCATTTGCGGGCCTCTCGGATATTCTCTTGGGTTTAAGAGAAACCACAGATCTGAGGCATGTGATGGCGCGGTTGATGTGTGTCTGCGCAACCACAGCGATACTGGCGGCAGGGATCAGCTCCAGGCTTCGGACTCGGGCACTCACAGCAGTCATATTCGTTACGGCTGCGATTGGAGTTCCCATTGCTGCTCGAGCAGCATGGAATCCTAATGGTGAGTCATCCAGCCTGTGCTGTTCATCCGCTGCAGCGCCAGGCACAGTCTTGGCACCTTGTTCGTCTGGGATTGCAGTTGTTTTCCTGGCCATGGCCACTCTATTGACAGAATGCAAGGTAGTGGTATCTCGCCTTTTGGGTTCCTGCCCTTGGTTCGGCTTGCACATGTAGCAGACATGACACCAGCCTGAAGTGCACCATACAATCCCCACTGTTCCAGCAAGTCTCTCTACAACTCATGTAGGAGCAGCTACTGTTCATTGCAAATCTACAATGACATGCGTCAGACTGCATTTCCTCGGTGTTATGTCAACAGCAGCAATGCTTTGTATCGTATGCGAGGATCCAGCATTCCATGGTGACTAACTGAGCATGCAGGCACGTTCAGCCAGAATGGAGCCTCGGATTTCCTATCAAGCGGTGTGGGTGTGCTGGATGCTGCAGGGGGTGGGGTCATCCACTGCACAGCAGGCGCTGTTGCTCTATTGTTGGGGTTCTTCACAACTACTCTGAGAGGAGATGTCTATGCGGGGGCCGAGGGCATGCAACAGAGGGATTCAGCCTTGTGTGTGTCTCTCGGTACATTGTGTCTGTGGATGGGTACGATGTGGATGCATTCAGTCACCACGGAGAGGCAGATTCAACAGCGCCCCGCATGGGTCTATGAGCATGTGAATGACCTGGTGTGTTACCACCTTTGTAGACTAGCAGAGGCCAAACACATTCATAATCAAATGGTCTGGTGGTGTCATTAAATTATCACCTTTTGCATGCGCTGCCACAATGGAATGCTGTTCCCTGTCACATGCATCGTCTCAAGCTTGCGCATTCGTGCTTCTGAAGCATGCAGGGTTGGGTGTTATCGTTGGCACTTCTCATTGTGCAGGCACCTGGATATAGCTGTGAATTGAGTCGTCTCGTCATGCGCTTGTGATCCAGCAGCGATGGAATGCAGTTCCTGTGTTTGACCTATTCGGCGTTGTGTTTGTCTAGTGACACCCTGTTAGAGTGCTTGCAGGCAGTTGCAGCAACAGTAGTGAGTGGTTCAAGCGGGTGCCTTGCTCTGGTGCTTTTGAAGCCAATTCATGACGGTGGGGCGGGCACTTTGGCCCTCCTGTACACTGTTGCGCTAGGCACCCGTGCAGCCGTAGTTGCTAGCGCAGCTTCCTGCACTGTCGTTCCCCTGTGGACACACTTTGTGACTGGCCCACTAGCCAGCTTCGTGAGCCATAAGATGGAAGGGGTCCTGCAGCGCAACGGAATGCCAGACCTCGCAGGGATTGTGTCTGTGCACCTTTGTGGGGGAGCTATTGGAGTGCTAGCTGTAGGGTTCTTTGCCCAAGAGGTGTGCTTGATACTGTCATGTTGTCCTTGTGGTAATGTCCTTTTCGATACAGCTGCTATCATTGTTTTGCGTAGCGCACAGCAGCCTTAATTTTGAGCTTTGCAATGCCTCTGAACCGTAGTTGGAGGCTACTGATGCAGTCGGTCATTGATTTATAAAGCTTGAGTGTGTGTGCACGATTACTGAATCTGCATGTTGCTACTGTAGGACCTGTTGATGATGCTGCCTTGGCTGCCAAACACACAAGCTGCACAGTTCTCTAGGGGCCTGGCCATGGGAGGCAGCGGCCAGCAGCTTGCGGTGCAGGTAGCATGGATTATTTTCATTGCATCTTGGACTGCCATGTTCACCGCCCCAGTATTCTTCGTGATGTGGATGCTTGGTATGCTGTCTCAGCCAGGCACGCGTCGAACCCCCGCAACCATCTGTGCCCCCCTGCGTACGGGTAATTGCGTTTTAATTTAATTAATTTAGTTAATTAGTGCAAGAGGGCTGCAGTACCTCTTCCAATGACAAGGCAAACAAAACTGTAGAAGATTGCTGACACTGCACGGGAACTAGTGCAGAAAGACGGTTTCGTGAACCAAAGAGCGGTATCTATAAATACATCTAGTCTGTGTGAGCGTTTGTGATGATGCGCTAACAATTGTTCGCAACAAGTGTTCCTAACAAGTGTTACCGAACTTGGCTCTGAGCCGAGTGCATCATCGGCCAAGGTGTAGGACCGTGCCCATGTGTCCCATCATTCCTGCAGATGCATCAGGTGATAGCCATGACAGGTGGCTTATTGTTTCTTGTCCAAGAAGACACGCCAGACGTGCTGTGCTGCTGTCTGCAAACAAGTGCGCCTTGCATATGTGCCTTGTGCATCCAGAGGCTGCTTGTGTCCAGAAGCGGTCCTCACAGTTCATGCTGACCATGACATGCTCAGGGCCTGTGCAGGCACGCATACCCCACACACGATGGCGATGAAACGCATGAGGCGGTCATTCATCCTGCAAAGGAGCTCCTTGTGGAAGAGATCTCGATCGACTTTCCGCAGCATGTGGTTAAAGTCACACACTGAGGATCTGCACCTTCCCTGCGCCGCCTCTGATGAGCCCGTTCGTGGATCCAGCCATATGCAGTCTTTCCGCATCACAACAGACACACTGCAGGTGCCAGCTTCCCGTGTCCTTGAAATCCAGAGAGCCTCTCAACTTATGACCGTCCTTGTGGTCTGCCCATGACTGGCACCCTCCAAAAGCGAGCCCTGCCATCTTACAAGGACGCTGAAACTGTTACTTGGTCAAAACATCCCATTTGTGTTCGAGAGCTGCTGCACAAGGGCAATGTTGTATCAATAAGACTATTAATAGCAACCTCTTCATTGCATGCTGTGGCTGAGGGCCTCTTGTGTCTTGTGTGGCATCCTCTGCTCCAACAAGTCGAATGTACCATGTGGGTGAGCGCCTGCATAAGTGTTCAGGGCGAAAAGGCGAGTCCAGGCGCAGGCCGTCATGGCAGTGACGCGCTTCTGCCCTCCTGTGATGACGAGGATGACTGGAAACCGATGAAGGGGCAAAAGAGCCTGCAGAGCGCCATCTCGAACTTCCAGAAGCTCATGAAGCTTCCCAGCGTGCTACACAGAGACAGGGTACGCTCACAACGACTGAAGTATATGCAGTGGTACGCGAGCATGGTGTTTTGGGGTTGTTTGTTGCCGAGACGCTTCAATCGCGCGTGCTCCTCGCCCACTTGTTCATTCAGTATGCCTGCTCTGTGTTCTATCATCGTGATGAACAGATGGGGATCAAGTGAGTTTGCACATTAGTGTATAAGATCACAGCATGCTCAGCTACTGATGTGTGCCACAGCTGAGCAAGGCCTTGCAGGCAGAGGAGGAGCCGCCAGATGGAGTGGATGTGACATTCTCTTTGGAGCGGAAGACCATAGATCGCAGCGGCAGAGGCAACAACTCCATGCCGCGCGCGTCTCCAGTCTCTGTGGACCACGTCATGCTTGCTGCATCCTTAGAGAAGGAACCTCCACATGAGGAGGAGGAGGAGGATGCTGGTGCCTGCATGCAGAGTGGTGCGCCGACTTATGCCTGTACTTGCTTTCCTTCTTCTCTGAGTGTGGTGCTCGTTATGAACTAGGACTCCGCTTCTGTGCGCTGAACGTGCTTCATTATCTGATGTGTTTGTCACAAACCAGCCACACAACAGTGCATTGGAGGATGCTTTGGCGCCTGGCATTGTTGGTTGGTTCTTTTTGAAACACGCGCGCACCTCCAGGTTGTGAATTCTGGATTCGCTATACTGGCTGCTCAGCTTGGTGACGAGGGTGTGATTTGCAGGGAGTGACAGGTTCTCACCGCATTGTTTTGGGGCAGCCTAGCAAACAAGGGCAGCACCAAACCTCTCATCCAGATCTCTCAAGCCTCAGCTGTTGTGTTCAACTTGGCAATGGGATTGGCACCCAACTACTCCCTCGCTCTCCTTGCACGGTTCCTTTCAGGGCTCTTCAACAGCATCACGGGAGCCATGAAGACAAATGCAGCGAGGGCATTTGATGTAAAACACCAGGTACCGATCTCTCATCTGATACATCAACTTCTGACACACGTTAGCTGTGGCCCTTAGTTGTGGTTCAATAATCTTGCCTAATGCAATACAGCAACTTCTCACACGCATGATCTGTAGCCTTTTGTTGTGTTTCCCGTCCTCTATGCCAGCAGTTTCAGGAAACTGAAGTGGAAGTGACTCTGTCTGTGGCAAACAATTTCAGGTCCAGCGAGGTTGCTTTATGTCCACGTACCTGAGGTGTTCCGTGATACAGATCACGCCTGCACCAATTATTCATGGATTTTGTCTGTCGCTAGTTCTCTCGCAAATTGGCTTCTTGCCAGTCACGTTATTCTGCCTTTTCAGCTTGTAACGTGTAACATCCTTCTCTTGCCAAAAGCACCTGTACATGTATAGCCTGTGCCAAGCAGAGTTTTGGAACTAAGTATCCTGCGTGGTCATTCCAGTAGGGGTTTACGCTGTGCAGCCTAGAGTATTCAGCTACACCATGTCCTGCTGGGCTCTTGGATCCATTCTAGGCCCCTGTTTTGGCGGTCTGGTAGCAGAACCCTGCACAACATGGGAAATTTTCAAGTCCTCCCAGCTCTGCGAGGACCCTTCAACACTGCTGAGGCGGTATCCTTTCCTCATCCCGTTTCTAGGCTGCGCAGTCCTCAGTGCAGTCAGTTGCATTGTGACTGTGTTTGCTCTCCACCCTGAGGACTCGGTTCGTGCTGCATGGCCCTCTGAAAATGGCCAAGAAGACGTAGCAGAATCTGATGACGGAGAAGCCCGCATAGCCGATGTTGGTACCTTGCTGGATGACGATGATGATGTGGTGCGCTGCAGCTACAGCTTTGTCCAAGAACATAGAACCTGGCATGAAAGCAAATGAGCTACACCTTAGTCTGCATGAAGTATGTCCTGCACTTCTAAAACGCATGGTTGCTGAAGTACACATCAGTCTGTTTCGTACAATTATGTCGTTTCGTTTCAAATCTGCAACTGGTATAATCATCAAGTGCTCACAGCAATGAAACGTGTGGTGCAAGCTGTTCAGGAGACCACCAGCCTGTTGCATAGTCATCCAGGACAGGATGGGAAGTCACAGAAGGTTTCCAGGCAGCTGTCGCTGAACCTGGGTGCTGAAACTAGCTATCTGGACAGATCCGTGTCTCTTCAATCTAAACGGAGCTCTACGACAGATAGTATACAGCTGTGTACTGTGGGGTCTTCAGGTGCATCCCTGCTTCTGATGTGTCCATGGTGGATATGTGATGTCTGTTTCCATAGCCTGATGTAAACGGCGTTGTGCAGAGCTTCTGTTGAGGTTCAAGCGGTGTTTGTGCAGGCAAGCAGCTGCTTGAGGCGCACAAGTTAGAATCTGTAGGAAAGTCGGAAGACAATGCCCATCATAATGACGGAGACCTCAGCAGTGGCTGGAAGGGTCCTGAACAGCAACCCTGTAACGACGAAGGGGAACGTGAAGAACTCATTCCTAATCAAATTGTATGGTGGAAGGACAGGTTTGCCTCCCTCGATGGCCATGTTCATTGAGCACATTCCCTGACAGTCACAGTGTTTGTGACATGTTTGTTTTCACCTGACAACTTTTTGTCAAGCATACAAGATGTCAAGGTCAGGTGGTAAGTTTCAGTAGTCTATCTTTGCTACCATGGAAGTGTTCATCGCGATCGCTTGACTTCAGGGATGTGAGGATGCGAATCTTTGGATATGGAGCTTTGGCAGTGCTGTTCAGCTTTATTGCGGAGTCCATGCCTATTTTCTCTTCAATGTCACTGGAGAACGGGGGCCTTGGCTACTCGAGTACAGAGTTTGCGATACCTGCTGGTGCTGGTGGTCTGTGGCTGATGATCAGCTCCACGTTGATATACTCATGGGTAAATCGTGTTTTGGGAAACAAGAGGTGCGTTGAGGACTTCGCGTGACATGTTCTTTGCCTGCACGGTCCTAACTTTTGTCTATTTCTTCTTGGTGCTGTTAAACAGGGTTGGATTGTTTTCCATTGAATTATTCACGTTGGGGTGGTTTATATCTGATGGCTTCATATACCATAGTAAATGAAAAGGATCGTCCCCAGAGTTGGGTAGACATGAGAGTGGAACCATTTTCTGTTATGTTCTAGCTGTTGTGGGGGTGGCTACCAGGACAGACAGACTCAATGATCTTCTGGAGCTCCGTCGTGCTCACTGCCTGACAAGACACGCCGTTTTCTTTCCTTTCTTGCTAGCCGTCGGCGGCGTAGATGCCAGCCTAGTTTGGGTGTGATGTCACTGTGGGCAGTCATGACTACTAGCGATGACCCTGTTGACATCTTTCTTACAGTCTTGTGTGGTTTGTGGTGCCTTGGTATAGACTGGTACTGCACAAATGGCTGTAATTGTTTTTTTATTGCCGTGGGCCCAACTTCGGACAGGACAACATTCATTTATCAGTCTTTTCATGTTCGTTGGCTCGCGACGATGACCCCAGGACACAGCATTTTCATATCTGGGAGTTTGATCATTTCACGGACAAAACAGACAGGACATTCACTTCATTTCGTCGTGTTGAGGTGCATGGGGACAGACAATCGAGAAACTGGGCGTGATTCACGTCAATCACATCATTCACGTCAATTACACAACGCAGCTTGTTAATTGATTCACACAGCTCAATGTGTTAACTGATTGGCAATGCGTTGAAGATGAAATGTGTGAATGTGAGGGCTCTGATGTGTTGCATCAAGAGCACAGGGTTCAATGTTACCTCTTATGCAGGACAGTCATTGCTGGACTTGCAATCATGGTGCTGGTTACGGCCGCCTACCCCTGCTTAACCTTTGTAGCGGGCAACAAAGCTGCGAGCATCATTGCTTTCTGCATCCTGTACTCCCTGCAGAGTCTCGCAGTAAACTTTACGTTTGCTTCTGGCAATGTGCTTGTCAACGAAGCCGGCTTGAAGCCGCATCTGAAGGACCAGATCGGGTCCATAAACGGTGCTGGACACATGATCTCCTCGTCTATGAGGGCAATCGGGCCTGCAGTTGCGGGTGCTCTATGGTCTGTTGTCACTGCAAGTCATATTCCGCTCGGGATGATCATTCCTTTTCTGCTATGTACTGTGTGCGCAGTGTTAGAAATTAAGTTCTATCAGATGATGTAATGGTGTGTTGGGGTCCAGTTCAGAACACGTCCTGTATTTGCTACGTAGCAGTACTCTTTTGCTTCGATGTAACACAAAGCTTAAGTTTCAGCTGTTTTCTCTGTGATCAGCACGTCAGCAGTATGCATATTTTGGGCTACTGTTTCCTGCCAATGCCCAAGAGTCTCTAGTGGGGCACCAGAACACAATTTCCAACCAATTTTCTTGAGCCAGGTGCTTTCGTGATGGTGATGTGCCATTCGATTGAAGTCGTAGTGTTTGTGTTGCTTCTAGCCAGTAAGAAAGCTCCAACATTTCAGCCGGGCCAAAGAGAAGAAGCAGGCAGCGCATGCCTAAACACAGACTTCTCGCAACCAACAGATGCACTTCAATTTAGGGGGGATTGATACCCCAGGTACCCGTGGAGCAGAAGTGCATATGAAGCACAGTTGAAAGAATCGTTAGTGCATGAGAGTAGACGTACGCACCCTATCCGACAAGACTGAATAATCCCAGGTCTTGCATCTGCAGCCAAAGCTTCAAAGCGCTCAAATGGGTGGCTTCACGATGTTGGTGGAGGCACCCTTAAAACCGCCCTGGGGGTGCAACCAATCAAGCAGTTACCGGAACACATTGCATGTTTAAGAGACATTTCAAGCACTTGTTTGTATGCAAATCCTGTACAAATCCTGTACAAGTCCTGTACCGAGCAGCAATAGTATCAAACCTGGCATCGCCGACTCACGGGCGACCATACAGTCAGTTCCTCTGCTGGCCAAGGCCACGGATTCCTGTAAGCCCGCTTTGCAGTGGTGTTTTTTAGTACAGTTAAAGAGTCTGTATAAACGGTCCTTTACCGAGCATGTTTGAGCTCTTGTTTCGGGCCGAGGTTTTGCGGAATTTCAAACGAATAGCGCGCTATAGCGTTGGGGTAATCGAATCACCTGCAGAAGCCACTGGGATAGAAGCCCAGTGAACCCAAACACACATGCTGTCCTGTTGGTTGTTGTGTGAACCATCGATAGCCGTCTCGCACCTTACGCAATGTGCAACCGAAATTCAACCCACCAACTCTCAATGCAGCTCTGCTGCGAGCTCGGCTTGTGATCGAAGTATGACAGGTGCTAGTGATGATTTAATTATATGATATCACGGAATAAAACATTGCTGCACTGCTGGCCTCACTGTGTGAAGTCTTGTCTGATTGGTCAATCCTGCCGGCTGGGAACTCTTGGTATGTGCTCAGTGCGGGTCCTGATTGCTTGAAATCACGATTGTAACCTTCAAGTTGGAGTTCTTGGTACGTGCTGCTTCTGGTGGCAATATACTTTTCAAACACTGCCTGCTACAGTGCGTGCGAGAGCGTGCCATCACTACAGGTCTAATCCATCCCCCTGGACGTATTTCAACGGATCGATAGGATGTCATCCAAAGGTGAAGTTAATCTGCGACTCCGTGCTGACAAAGCACAGAGCGAGCTGTTTGACCTGTACAGCGATCTCCGGGCCGTGGAGAGGCGCATCCGAGTGCTCGGATGCAAAAATGTTGGAGGAAAGTCACGCGTGGTGCGGCTTCTCAGTAAGCTTTTCAGCTACCCGTACAGTGGTTCAGCGAGACCAGAAATTGGAATCGTTGAAACCAACAGTTTCTTTTCTTGCCCCTTAGTTCAACTTTCAGCCACCATGAGTGGCCCCACATTGGGTTATTCATCTACTGACACTTATTCATCTGCTGACACTGTCCACAGGTACAACGTGACCTAGGGGAGGCACGTGAACAGAAGGGGCGCATCCAGGGTCAGATACGTGCAGCTGAAAGCTTGCTGGACAGTCTTCTTCAGCAGACGAAGAAATCTCGACAAGTTCGTCACAGCTTACATTCCAGCACCAGAAGCCCCCCTACATCTAATTCGCACAGTCATCAGGGATCATCTCAGCAGGATCTATCGCCGTGGAGGCCTAGCACCGCACAAGGGCGGGAATTCTGTGATTCGCATCCTTCCGTTTCCACCATTTCGTGCCATCAGGTCCCAAAGAGCGAGTCTGAGCACAGCAGCATGGCTGTGAAGTCTGCATCTACCATGAGTTACAGGCACTCAGACCTGCCGTATGCAGGCCTCTTGTCACCCACCTTGTTGCCCGCACGTTCCACGCATGAGAACACTGAATCACTACACCGCAAAACATGCACTGTTGCAACGAGCATGGGCGATTTCCCTGCGGGGCGGAGTCTGATGCCACAGGAGGCACCTATGCCCTTTCCGAACACCTCTAGACCATGGACGGCATCAGCTATTTCATATGCTACAGCTCACGATACACAAGAGCGCAGTCCATTACATTCCTACTCACATGCTGACGTGACCGGGCTTCTGAATCGGTCTCCTTCGGTGGCTAGTCCACACGGCCCAGAAGCCGCACTTCTTTCTGACATGGACACACCAAGCCCATACACACACATACCTGTCCGAAAAACAGGCGGCTTTGATTCACGCTGCGCTGCTGTGCAATCCTGGATTGAGCAGCACAGTGATACGTTATTGGCGCCAGGCCATGAGCATGATAGCTCAAAAGATGCAGTCTGTTCTCCACATAGCGCCTCCCTGGACACGTATCTGAATGCAGAGATCCCTCTGCATGAGCAGACAGCTGCTAGCGAAGCTCATGGAGCATCACATATGCACATGGCAACAGCTCCACCCCATCAACGCTCCTCGTTGTCCATCTTTGACTCCCCTGCACAGGCACACTCTGAAGCACGTGCCTCGCCATCGGAACAAGTTGCGCAGAGACCATGTGAGGTTCAAGATGCACAGCAAGCAAATCAGCCGTTTGCAGCTCTATCGGAAGCCTTCGCACCCAGTACTGAGGTGGACAAAGAGATCCCAAAAATCGAGAGATGGCTGCGTGCTGTGGGAAAGGCACGGGGGTGGGACTTGGGGCTCCTAGACAGTCTCCTGAAGCAGGATCTTGCTGCTGTGCTCGCGAATGATACTGTACCTGGATCGCACCAGAAGCCCAAGCTGAGCATATCGGAAATGAATCCACGCTCCAACCCAATAGCTCTACAGGTGTGTTTGTGAAGTTCAGCAAAGGCTAAGGTGGTGGTTCGTAACTAAGCAATAGGCTTCAGTGTTTGTGAATTTCAGTGATCCTGCAGGCTTTTGTGTCTCAATTTGGCCCACCAGGCACAGAGCACCACAACTCTAAGCGGGACATGAGCACTGAGGCAGCAACAGATTCCTCGCCCAGAGTCCTTGATGGGGGCCAGCGCCGTGGGACAGCGGACACGCTTGTACATGCCGCCCGCACACATTTGTTGCATAGGACTGGGCCTGCAACTGTGCATCCCCATGCGCACCTGCTGCATAGGTCTTTCGAATTACTGGAACAGCGACGTGCAGAGGAGGGGCAGGAGGCATATGTGAATGCAGGCTCCAGGGCCAGGGGACAGAGAGACAAGGTGCATCACATACATTCATCATTGATCCACTGTCACACACTGGACCAACAATAGTAGGTTGCTTTGGCATTCGAGTGCTTTGTCATCTGGCCTCATGTTACTTCATGACTACTTCTTGCACGCAGGGGGATTCGGAAGCGGGCGACAAACATCCGGCCCACCCAGGACCAGCTGGTGCAACGATTGACAGTAGAATCCACACTCCTCCACGTCGTCCTGTCTCAAATCACAGGGCACCAACAGTAGGAACCGCTAGCCATGGCGAGAACCTCAGAAATTATGGTGCCTCAGCATCCAGGGGAAAGGTAGTTGGTTGTCAGGCAAAGGATTGGAAGGGGTCTGAGGCAGAAGCGACGGATGCTCCTGCAGGAAAACATTCCAAGCTGACGAGAGTCTCCAGAAAGGCAGATCAGAAGTTTGCAGGTAGTAGCAGAACTGCAGCACGTCCTGAATCAGCCGGCAAAGGCCTTCGTGTGGCAGGACCGTCTACCGCTGCGCGCAACAAAAAGACGAAAGCGACGTCTGCAGTTGTCCATCATGACACATCTTTGATACCTGGGGTTGTTGGAACACTTGAGACGCTTACAGCTGGAGGAGGCTCGCACACTTCTTGGCCCCGGTACTTGCCAGAAACCTCACAGGACAGGTGGGCGCACGAACAACCTTTGTCCGTGCTTGCGAAGAGGGCTGGCATCAAAAGTCACAGGTTCGTCTCTACATTATCTGCACCAGCATTGCATGGTTTATTGTAGATTGTTGCACTGAGCTGCTGGCACAATGATTGACTTTCGATTCAGGCTTGTGTTTGAGGAAGGCGAGCTGGAGGCCATCGAAGCTGGTGTGGACGCTTTGGATTGGAAACAACTCAGTCAACTGCGGGGGAAAAGCAGTAAGCCAGAAACCACCGCCACACATATGCACAATGACGACTGTACCAGTACTAATGATGTACCCGCACCACTTCGATGTGCTGATCCGAACATTGCCTGTGGAAGGCCTTCCTCTCAAGGGCATTCTGTGAACTCTCAACAAGACAACATTTCCATTGCCAGGAGTACGTTGTGACTATGCTTGTGGAAGCATAAGCCCATTTGAGAGTGTGAAACTGACCGAATGTGGGGACTGCAGGAAGCCACACACGAGTGACAAGAAGTGCCCTTTTCCGCGCTGCCGTGGGTCCTTCAGCATTGGCGGTGATTGCTGAAGACGGTGGTTGAAGCACTGTTCGTGGTTTCAGAGTTGCTTGCAAGATAACAGCACCAGTGTTTCAGCCTCTGTTTTACACACTGCACACAGGATACTCACCAGGAAGCTTGTTGAGACGATTCTCTGTTCCTGTGCTGTTACACGTCCTCAGACTGACACGTGATACAGCTCTGCCAAAAAGGCAAGGGGAGCAATTCTGAAGTGTAGCTTGATGTAGCCGACGATTCAGGTGGAGACTGCAGCAGTAGTGCTGGACGGAGAGCAGTGTTGTTGAAACGGTTATCATGTTGAAATATGGGCTGTAATGCGATCCTTGAGCAGCCAAACCACGCTGTGCCAAAGAAACTACCTCTAAACAGTCCATGATTTATACTGGATGACTGACAATTTTTTTGCATACTAACTCATGCATGCGATCAATTGGTTGCATTTATGCGCTCACGGTATCCAGTATGCACAGGTGGAACAGCCAGCTCCGACCTTCAATGACCTATCAGGAATAATGTCAACTGCAGCGGTGCCCCAAAAGAAGTGGCTCTTCTAGTTCCTACATGAGTTCACCCTGTGATATGTTTGTGTCAACTGCCGCATGTTGGTTTCCGTTCAGTGTTCTTTTTCTCCATTGCTTCTGGAATGATCCAAAGCCAATTCAGATGGAATCTGTACCACCACGGAAAATTATACACTGGCAGCAATAACCTCCTAACTACGTTTCTGTGTTATGTTGGGCAGCGAGCACATGTGGCTGGTTTGTAGTGCTTGATTGGCATGCACACACAACATGTGACTAATTGAATGCGCATCTTCTCCATTTTCTCACGAACGTATAGTATTTTAGCGGGTTCCAGCTTTCTTGCAAGCTCATTAAAACCCAACCACGAATTGTGTCAATGTATGACCAAAACGAAGCGAGCAAAACACCTTAAATCGTCAACAGCTCCGAGACACAAATTGAATCAACTGCAGTGCCTATATACTGAAACATCGTACTCGCTGTGGACCTATTCATTCATGTACATGTAACGTATCTGGTTCAACCACCTTTGACATGACTGCTTAGGCGTATACGCGCGGGGGGTTTACCTCTGTTACCTGATAATCCTAGTCTGAGAGGAATAGACAGGGAATATGGACAAACCACCAGGATCTCGGCTGTTCATAGTCTGCGGCAGCGCATGTCCGGTACGTGGTCCTTCTCCAGACAGCCTGGACGTCCTTACAACTCTCTGTGCTCACCATCTCTCACGAGAACGCAGCGCTGTTCTAAAACGCCCGTGCTCTCTTTATTCGGTGTGCAGCTCGTGCTTGTTGTTGCTGCCGGCTTGCAGCGTTTGAGTGGGTGTTGTTGGATTAGACCCAGCTTCAGCAGGAGCAGTGGCCACACGCGGACTCTCTAATCGTAACGCATGAGAATTTAAAGTTTACTATAATGGTATTCGGGAATTCGGTTGCTCTGACGAAACGTCAACCAGAGCGTCGGGTTGTGCGCTGTGATGAATGCAAAAGAGTGATCGAGGTTGCTCCGGTGGGGGCACTAAGTACGTAGCTTCGTATTTTCTGTGTATCAGGTTGTTCAACTTGTTTTTGTCTTGCATGGAGCACTCTGGCTTGAAACCCGCTTGCAGCGTTGTGCGCTCAGCCAGACGAACGGGTCACACGCTTCAATACCAACAGTTTTTTGTCACGATGCAGGAGCATATTTTGAGACATGAATGCACCAAACATGGCACTGTCGAGCACGTGAAGATGCTCCCAGAAAAAGGAGGTGCAGGCTTGTGTCTAATGTGCATCAACACTTGGGGCTTGCACGTCAAGCACAAACAATCTCACATTGTGTGCACTGCAGTGGCCTATGTTAAGTTCCAAGTGGCTTCACAAGCCGCCAGGGCGCTTGAAGCACTCCACTTGCAGACCATCAAGGATGGACGAGTAACGGTGCAGCTAAAAGTTTTGTATGCAGACCCAATTGACAAAGTGGCGAACAATGAGAACAGGTGCTGCTTTCTTACAACTGCAAGCATCAGGCTCAGTGCAGGACACATGTATGTATCTATATTTGTCGCTCTTTCGAGTGCATGGTTCTTGACGCTCCCTATCTTTACGCATCCCTGACTGCAGATCTGACAATACCAAGATGACAGATCCAGACAACCATCCTCCACGATCTCGGCTTTTTCTCGTGGTCCCACGGGATACAAGCCCTGCACCGGTTGAGGTGTGCTACCATACCACTTTCTGTGAAGCTTGACATCATATGCTTTGCACCAGAGCTATGAATGTCATCGCACGTATTGTGACCAAAAGCAGGCCGGACTTGTCGAATTCGAGTACAGGATGTTCACATCTGGTAGCCGATCTGCATATGTGGTCACTAGCTGGAAGTGTCCCACCAATGGAAGCAGCTTATTTCTGTTTAAAAGGTGCAGGAATCAATGGACAAGTATGAGGGCTTGGAGTATGTGAAGACGGATTTGGTGAAGAGCAAAGGCATCATTTATGTGAAGTTCCGGCTCGCGTCCAGCGCCCTGAGGGCAAAGGAAGACATCGAGAAGAATAAGTACATGGTGTGGGATCTAGCTGTTATGCCTGATTGCCACAGACTCCGCTGGCTGTTCCGCTCCTTGCTCCGTGCTGATTGCCGTTTGGTTGCATCGATAAATGAAGACCGCAGCCTGCCAAACGGTTCACGAGGCCTACTTCATCGTGCAGCTGTGCGGCAAACGAGTGAAAGTATTTGAAGCTGAGCCCAAATGCAACTCGCCACATGACGACGCCCGACATGGACAGACGCGGCCGCCATCCAAGTCACCGCAGAGCTTGATTCACCAAGCAGATTCAGAGAATGCATCGAAAGGAGGGAACAGGATGTCGCCACCATCTCCATACCATGACCTCGAGAGAAACCCTCAGTTCATGGCTTACCTCGCTGACAGAGGAATCAACGTGCAACAAGTGAAGGACTCTTGTGTAGTCAACAGACAACTACAGCACTGGTTCTCTAACTTTCTGCAAGAGACTGGATCTGGTCCCAACATGACTCAGGCAATTGGAGATGAGTGGGTGTGTGCTTCTGGTTTTTCATGAGGACGATGTTTGCACCAACCAAGCAAGGCGGATATCAAATAAAAATGGCTGTTGCAGCATGCTTCGTGCACACGATTCTATCCTGGAGAGCCCAAAGTCCCTCACAACATTCTATCTGGAACACACCCTATGCATCAGCCTCCCACCCCCCATATGCAGCCACCCCTGATGCAGCCAGTACCTGGAAGTGCTCGGATGAGTGGGCCAATGCCAGTGGACACTAGCGTCCCGTACATGGTGCCTGTGGAGAACCCGCTTTCACTGCAACATCATGACCATGGTATGAACATGCAAGGAGTGTTTGCACAGGCTGGATTGCACTCGCTTCAAGTCAGCATGCCCCCTACAGGACTTGCCTACAGCCACAAACATCCCCACATCTCCGAGAGTCCGTATCATACCCACAGTGTTGCGCATCAGGGCTACATGCCTGCTGATGACTTCACACAGTCTGTGCCGATCCATGACAGTTGGGGACACAGCAACCAGAGCGTTACCCTCAATGCTGCAAATATTTTGCCCCAAAGCATGACGAATATCACACCTCTGAGCAATCTACATGGTCCTGGAAGTGGACAAGGAGTCATGACAAATGCGCACAACCATCAGGCTCAAGGCTCATACGCAGCAATTCCACATGGCGCGAACAATAGCTTCCCACCTCATGCTGCTCCAGGGCAAGGAAACTATCAGAATCGATGGGCAGGAGTTAGGGGAAGCGGTCACAGTGCTGTGCCCTCACCAAGCACATCCATTTCTTCCCTGGATGCAAGAATGAGTACCCCTGTTCCACACACACCGTCCCCTCTGCCTCCAGGATTCATGCTGGCACCTAAAACTTCGAAACAGCTGCTCATCATGTTCGCAATCTCTAGTATTCCAGAGATGCAAATAGTCGAGCAGTTCACATCCTGCGTCGTAAGAGCTTATGAAGGCTGTGAGAAGTGCTCTTTGGTGTATGGTCCAACATCCCAGATGCTCGTACGCTCTCACCCATTCTCCGAGACAATCCAAGGATAGCCTCTTCACACTTCCTGAACTTTGGGCGGCATGCAGATCTGGTACCACTGCACATTCACCAGTAACTATCTGGCTGAGCAAGCACAGCACGCACTGACAAGTATTGCAGATGGTGCCCAGCAGGGTGGTCAAGCACTCTGCTGGCGGAAAATGAAAGTGCTCATGTGTTTCAATGGAAGGGCATCACAACCCCTTCCATCTCAGTCCCCACACGCGCACTTGAGTGGCAGTTGCAATGGTCCAATCAACTTGGGGCGCAATTCTGCTCCCATCCCTCCGCGCAACTCTATGGGTATGTAGAATCAAAACCTTTTGCACAACTCTGGTCAAAGCTGGAGCTGCTTAATTCATGAAACACTGCAGAACTCTTACATGTCTTATGCTCTGTAGGTTCAGTGTCGATGCATAACTATTCCCGCTCGGATCTTCTGAGCAACTCACTTACTTTGCCACAGCGGACAACATCACCGGTCCATGGGGGGCCAAACATTCTTCCCGCAATTTCAGATACCATAGCTTCAATGTACACTGAACTTCCAGGCCCAGCACAGTCCACAGCGGAATCAAAGGGTGTAGAGGCAAACAGTACGTGCCTTCCATAGTTTTGCAGATTCAGCATCTGATGGCCTAATGTAAAAGGAGATGTTAACTGGTTCTGGACTGTACTGGATTAGAATTGAGGACATGAATTCGAAGGAATTATTCACTACACGGTCAATAGGATAGCTTGCTGGATGATAATGGTTTGTTGCTGCAGCAGGAGCAATCAATTCCTGTTCAAGTGACACGAAGGCTGATGGCAGTGATAGCACAACGTCCAGAGCTCTGGATGTTGCACAGGCAGCTGCGGCATGGCCCAAAAAAGCTCCTGAGGTATGCGTTATTCATTCTGATGATTGCTGTGCTACAGCTTGTGAAATCAATCTCATGTGTGATTAGCCTGGTGCGGCCAGCACCACCCCTAATCTTTTCTTCGAGCTTCTGAGCCAGGTGTGTAAAGGGTCTCTAGTGGTTTCCCCTTGAACGAATTGCATGAAGTCCACCACTGTAGTGCTGAGGGTGAAGCTCAAAAGGAGTATGACGTAGTCCCCAGATAATTTATTTTAGCATGCAGGTCGTGTTCTCTGGGCTTTCATGCCTATTCACTACCCTTCCAGTTTGTAAAAGCACTTGCATGCAGGTCGTATTCTTTCATTGCACTCCACTGCGTGGGCAGACTGGCCAGATTCCCAGGGCCGTTTGCGAGAACATGTTTGGACAGTGTGGTATCATATCAAACATAGTAATGCATCCTATCGAGATCAGGTGAGCTGCTGAGATGTCCCCTCTCTTTGATTTGGGGCACAGATTGTGATGGCACGTCAGTATCAGTAGTTGGTTCACTGGGTTTGTGTGTACAGGTGGGGTGCTGTCACTTTCGAAGACAGCGCAAGTGCTGCTAAGTTACTGTCTGCAGGCCACCAAGAGGCATTTTCCTTCAAGGTGGAGTGCATTGCTGACGATGTCTCTCCGACATTTACTTAGCCCACTGTGCGCGCTAATAATTTTGGAACCTTAATCCGCCGATATCATGGAGATGCGGAGAAGCAGCCCCACAGCTCAGCTTCAATCATTTATGTTTGTTCGGTGCAGGTGTATGCTTGTTCACTAGTACAGGTATAGACATGTTCACTTGAATCAATAGATTGCGATGTTCTGGCAGTGTTGTAGTAGCGGAGAGGTTTTGACAGTCTAGGCTGCGTCTATTTGCATGAGACTAGGCTTGCTGTAAATATTTCTCTCCGTATATATGCAAAACTTCCTGAAGGAAAATCATTCAGCGCACCTGGCCGAAGCTGAAACATTGCACGTGAGAAGTAGGTCTGCTACTCAGACAAGCTGCAGCTTTGGGGGTAGCCTGTAAAGGGTTTCGTGATGCTGGTTCATAACTCATCACAAGCACTGCTTTTATATTTGCTTCCATGCGGACACTCTTTATGCACTTCCACACATGCATGCACTTGGACTAGTCTAGAGACAAGGCCAAGAATAACTCTTGGGGCGATCTGTCAGTGCAAACCTCGTTGCTCGGAGTGAAGCTATATGCATTGTAGTTTCCTTTGAAATGGCAGCACACGAAACCAGAGAACTTCATTCGGGGACTACACTACACTCGGTTTAAATTTGAGCTTCAGCCTCAAGGCTGCAACATTCGTATGGAAGGCTTGCCCACCAGAAACCCCTCACGCACCCAAATCAGCAGCTCGAAGAAAATACAGGAGGTAGCGCTGGCCGGACCGGGATTTGAACTCGGGACCTGATGCGACAATCTTGTCACGCGAACTGCGTGTAAGGTCAATCCCAAGACCAGAGGGGCAGACAGGAAATGTTGTCTGCACAAGATTGTTTCTGACAGCACAGGCAAAAAGGGTCATGCTGCAATGTGACGTGCTGTATGCTTGACGCTGTGACTTGGCTCGCACTGCATTGTGCTAGGCCTGTTCAAGCGCATGCATGGTTGTGGTGCATTGCTACAGTGCTCGTCCAAAAGCAACACTTGCGGCAAAATCGGAATAACTCTTGAATAAGTCAATGCACAGCGTAGGCAGGAGATAGACTCAGGACCACTTCCCTTCATGCCTGCCAATTCATGCTGGTTGCCTGAATTGGCAGGCGTCTCTGGCTTCGTCCCTGATGCCCCCCCCCCCCCCGCCAAGTGCCACTGTGGATGCTTCCCTACCCTACACGTGTACGAGGCCACACATTCACTTACACGCAACAGCATCCCCAGCAGCCAAAACCATTACCATGACAGAGGCGCTCCGCTACACCACCCGTCATGCTGGGATTTGCAGCGGTCGTGAGCCCCTATATGGAAAGCTGGATCCCACGCCCGGCAACACGGCGGGTCAAGTGCGGGGTGACATACACGATGTTGTTCACCCTGGCTCCGGCCCCATGCCTCTTCTCACTGCTGTCACCCACCCTGACAGAGCCACCAACCTTGCCTGTCGCTCTGATGCCACAGCCAGGGCCGCGGCTGTGGCCACCTGCATGCACAAACGCTCCTAATTTGCAGCACATAGGGTGCCCGGCCTCACAATCCACTTTTTCACTCGATATATAGGACATCTGGACGGGACATCTGGATCTACATGTCCAGCAGATATAGGATGCTGGACACCCAAGCATCTGAATACCTGCAACTGTTGGTCTATGCGGCCTCGAGCACTGGCCAGGTCCCTTGTAGTGCATTCTAGGGTAGTGTACATAGAGAGGTTAGGGGTTAGGGGTAATCATGCTTTGTTTCGGTCTGCTGTTCAGTTGTACTCCCGTATCCCAATGGCCGGCTGCCTGGGCTGCTTGTTCCCTCTGTGGAGGTAGAGTGATGACTGGCGCTTGTTTTCAGCGCTTGTGCAGCTCTATTCGTGGTGTTCCACATGGTGTTCCACTGCCTTAGTCGATTTCTGCATTGTACAGTCAGCAGCGACCATGAATCTAGCATTCGGTTCATTTGTGCGTCCTGTCGATATAATCACTTTCTTTCATTATTCATTACAGAGGTGAGGTGTCCACGATTACGTCTCTGTGGTGTACTGTGCACATGATAGTAGAGTACAGGTGGTGGTAGGAGCATGCATGCGTACTCACATGCATGCATGCATTGCATTTTACTTGTGGCTAGCGGTGTGCTCTTAGCCTGCTAGCCAAGGTCAGTGATCACCAGTGAGGGCTGACACCTTCAAAATAGCCCCAAGTATTCAGAATTGTTCTATCTAACGATGCGACACTGGTGATCAATGACCAAGCTCGGGCAGCGCCGGTCTGTTGTATACAGCAGATGCTTGGGGGTGTCTAGGCTTGGTATGTTTTGCATTACCAACTGACATCAGGGTTTCTCTTGTCACTAGACTGCCTCACATCCGCCAGGTGCGTCAGTCAGGCCGAGATACTTCAAAATGCTGAAATGCCTGGGACTCGAGCCTCCTGAAAGAGACCACAACGTCGTGTTTGCAATACCGGTCATCTCGGAGCACTTGCTGTGTGCTGTACGACAGGCTCTGGTACAGAGTGTGTGCACGTGACCAAAAGAAAAACAATGAAACGATGAAACAATGAAACAATGAAACAATGAAACAATGAAACAATGAAACAATGAAACAATGAAACAATGAAACAATGAAACAATGAGCACTTTATCGCTTCCGGGCCCGCGGCTGAGATTACAGTCAATCCCAAGACCTTGGGGTTGTCGAGGTGCAGGTGTTTCGTGACGCCTTTGCAAGCAACTGGCACATGCAGATACAAACGGAAACGCTGTAAGAGCGAAGCTGCTAGAAGGTTGTATACAGGCCAGGTATCTGCCACTGTTGGTGACACCGTCCAGCAGCGTTTCTTGTTTCACAAAACCGTCTGTGATGTTTCACCCCCCCCCCCCCCCCCTCACAGCTCTATCTCCCTGCTTTCTCCCTCTCTGTACTGATATCAGGGCAGTGGCATTTCAAACACTGTGTGCTTCCCGTTGTAGACTTGAGTGAGATGCAACATGATGGCCTGATTCGTTTGTGATTGGCATTGACATGTTTCCCACAGCCTTCGAAACGAAACAGTGTATGGCCTTCTCACCAGTCAAACAATGAAAGTTCATGTAATAGTGTTGATCCACCAGCGGACTTACCCCCGCCACACAGCAAAGGAGTACCACCACATATCCATCCATGGATGAACTGGCGCAAGGTGCATAATACACCTCAGCTCAAGTGACAGCGGCAGAAAACTACTTCAACAATATTCCTCTTGGAATTGATTCGCGGAAAGGGTGTTTGGCTCTTCAAATCCTCAGGGTAGTGGCTCACGAGCAGAATGCTTCGCTTGTCAAGAGCACGTACTGATGGCGCGTCTGCACGTTCAAGTATGCCAATCCTCTAGCTGTTGGTTGAATGTGTCGCTTCAGTGCACGAAACAGTGCTTAATTTGGGGCTCCAAACCCTTTGCGTTGCGAATCTTGACAGAGTACTCGCATCTCAGTCTGGGACCACTCTTGCTCTTCGCGTAGGACGAAGGTGCACCACATGCTTTGATAGCATCAGATTTAGTAACAAGAGCACGAAGCGTGCTGTACTGTTACCTCTTGGAGGAATTCTTTTGTGCCACTTTGCACAGACCCCACCAGCTAGGGCCGACCTACCAGGCTTCAAGAAGGACTTGAGAAGTCCTCGAAACCGAAACAAGATCGATCCAGAGCTCTTTGATGACGGCCCGGATGGTTTGAGGTGCGTAAACGTGGTCCTGGTCATCTTGTGCTGCAGGGTTCAGGGTTCAGACCTGTGTACTCATGCTCAGGTGCTGCCAACCCCCTCCGTTACGATACAACCGTGATACAAATATTATTCGCATGGTCCTGAGCTTGCCTCTGTACACTTTGCACACGTTTTTGCTGCATTGTTGGGCAACGGGTCCTCTGCGACTAGGAGCTCAGCATACACTTCGCGGTTCTGTTGCTGGAGTCTGATGATTTCAGCTGTCCATTCTATCTCCAGTGCGTACAGAAAGCTTTGCAATGCGTAGGAATGTGACAAATTTCAGACACTTCGGACACTTCATTAGTCCGCATTTTCAAGCACTGTGGGCCTAGGAACACACTATCCAAACATGACAGCCTACCACTGTGGAAACGTTTCCTAGACAGATTCAACAGCCAAGACACACACTGATGCACAGCTGCAGAACCACACTCTTGTCCGATCCAACCTTACATTCAGCTCGCAATTCACTCACAACATGCCATTGAACTATGTACAGTACAGCAACTTCAGCCTTCACATGTGATCTTTAGCACACAGGAACATCACTTTCTTCTTATTGCAGTACCTTGCAGATTTTATGATGTCAAAGTAGGGGACGGGCCTGAAATTGAAGCAGGGGATCGTGTAGTGGTACATTACGAATGGTACGAAATCAACCTTGTTCCTGTCTCGTTTGCTTTCCAGTTGCTACCTGCTTCAAACGTGCACAATCAAGCATAAGTTAGAGCATTCAACCGATTGCAGATGTGAGTGAGTGTGAGTGTGTGTTCAGTGAAGTAAGTGCGCAGTAAAGTAAGTGTGTAAGGTTGCAGGCATAACTCCATAGAATGGCTCATGTGCCCACAAATCAAAGCATGACAACTTAGCTCGACCTAGTAAAGTAAGTGAGTGTGTGTGCAGTAAATGGCGAGGAATCACATTCGTGACATCTCGACAGGTGTGCAGTCCCATCTAAACGAGTGCACGTGGTGCCTGTGCCTCCCTCCTGCCCCGTATGCATTCAATCTGGCAGGAACATGGGGAACATGAATGGGCATGCACTGCAACAAGTCCCTCTGGCCACGTGTCGCTGCGTACCTGCCTCACTGCCACACTCTCAATGTACAATCTACACTCACGCAACTAGTCAACCAGTACTGGGTGTGCATCTAGTGTGTACAGTTACAGGCATAACTCCATAGAATGGCTCATGTACCAGTAAATCAACGCATGACAACTTAGCTCGACCTCGAACAAACGCATCTAGTTGCATCGTGCAGTTGCACCAGGTGCCCTTATACAGGCCCTGCTTCACATACCCTGAATATACTGAATTCATCATGAAAGTAGCATCATGAGCACATCATGCATCATGAGCACATCATGCATCAACAGACCGGTGTTCACCATCCGAGTTTTTGAGAATCGCTTAGTAGTAAGTACTGCGTTTTCATACTTCTTGGTGATCGCTTGTGAGCGATCTGGCCTGATTTTGCAGTCCCTTGTACATAGCAATTGCTCTGAAGAGGGACGTTGCCGCGAGGCAAAACGTTGGTTCTGTCGCCTTTTGCCCTGTTGCGTGAACATGAGGGACGTGGCGGAGACTTCCAATAATTCTTCACTACATTCTTACAACTTCAAGTACAAACTTGCTTGCCAGGAAGCATGCTAACAGGAAGCACACAGCCTCAATGCCATACCACTTCGCATGCTTCTGCTGAACGACGTCGCTCTGAACGATCCTGCTCCTTTCGCGGCCCGCCCCCCCCCCCCCTCCGTGCTATGCTCACTTACTGTTCAGAAATCCCTTACACGCTATTAACAACATAACATTTGACAAAATACCCCCTTGACAATCGCTCATCTATGCCGTCAAACTCACATACTTACTCACTTAACTTGGTGAATACTGCGACAGTCCATCCAGTGTTCAGTGGGCAGTGCTGGTTTCTGAGTATACGAAAATATCTGATGGGATGGTGATCAGGCGTGGTGCCAACTGGCTTGTACCACATGCAGGGTGTGGGGGTGACAGGCGGGGAGCCATACGGGTTTGACGTGGGTGCCACAGGCAGCACAAAAGCGCTCAAGGGATTAGACTTGGGGGTGAGGGGCATGCGGGTCGGCGGGCTGCGAAAACTGATTGTGCCCCCAAGCCTCGGGTATGGAGATCGGGGCGTCGGCGAAATTCCAGGTGCGCTGTGCTGCCTGCTGTGCTGCCTGCAGTGCACCACTGCATGCTTGCAGGTGATCCTTTGGACTGTGCAGAGCACACGTGTTGTTTCTTTTTATTCAGAGCACATGCGTTGTTTATTTTTATGAAGCCCTCTTCGCAGGTTGGAAAGGCATTCGGTCAATGGACCAGAACCCCAAGTATCAACACGCAACATGCAACATAAACACTGTGATTGGGTTTTAGTAAAAGTGCAACGCAAAGTGCTCTGTGGCAGACACGAAATCCCCGCTGTTGCCGTGGACTCTCTCCATTGCTAGCTCCATTGCGATCCTTTTGGTTGTGGCCAGCACAGGCAGTGTGTGTTGGTGCGTGGCAGTTGGGTGTGATGTCAACAACGCCTTGGTGCAAAGTCCTGTGTATGCTGCTGTGGAATGAATGGAAGCATACAGTACTGTGTGGTGTCAGGTTGTGTGTTGGTGTGCAGGGGGGGCCACACTGGAGATGGATGTGGAGGTGAGAGCTCTTGCGTTCTTGATTACATAATCTGTTGTAGGGTGTATCGTGGGGCGTCCCTTGAGACTGCAGATTCAAAGGCAGAATCAGAGATATCCACATTGTGAAAAATGAGATGAATCACAGCGTGTGTGCGTTGTGCCCTGTCCAGCGTCATTTGGCCACAGCTCACCAGTTCTAGTGCTCGCCCTCGCCCCCTGTTGCTACATGGCACATCAGAAGTGTCCAGGTTTCTCATATGTGTGTTGTGTTGTTCTTTTCAAAGTAGTGTACGCACTTCTTGTATGACTGTTGCCCTCGTTATTATGGCATCGAATCCGTGTTGGGGATGTAGCCTACAATGCTGGCTGTTTCTTCATTCTCTGGCTTTGTTTACAATCTGGATTATCACACAGTGATAGATCTAGTAAATAAATTAATATGTAGTAGTTTCGGGGACTGCGCCATACTCACTGTGAGCTTGGGCATCGCGCCACATGGCAGACGAATAGAAACTAATCCAGTGAATTTTTATGCAGTGAGCTCTTATTATGTGACATTTCAGCCTAGCTCTAGCGTCGATGCAAATGTCTTGCTGAGTGATTGATCTCGTGATGTGCCATGTGGTGGATGTACGTCGGGTCACTGAGCATTTCTCAGATATCAGCCCCCTGGGCCACAACCGCGCCCCAGCTCACTGACGCTTGCTGCGGCCTGTTGCAGGTCCTCTCAAAGAAGCTCTCTGTGTTCGAGCGGGCAGGCCTAGCTAAGCCAAATGCTTAGGTGCTCCAACTAGTGGCATCTGGTGAGGGAAGTTCCCTTAGGGAACAACGGGATGTTGACATATTGCAGCACGTATTTTATAAAGTTGGGCTTGTGTTTGCTTGAATTTCAACGGTGGATGCGACCAAGAGCTGAGTTTCGAGAAGTTGCTTGCGCCAACATGTGTCTTCGCAGGAGAAGAGCCTCTTGGTTATGAAATGAGTTGGTGTTTCTAGTGCTGAAATGAGTTGGAGTAACTTTCGGAAGTGGTTCGATACGTCAGACAGTGACCTCATGGCACATCAACTGGCATCAGCATGATGAGAGGCACCAAGCAGGGATGTGTCGACTACATGCGAGGCCTATCGATTCTGCCCCTACACCTACTGCACACAGAGATGCCCCAACCTTGAACTAAACACATTATCCAGCAGCGTGACCATCACATTCTGGATCCTGACGACTCTTTGTGACACGCTCAGCCCTTGCTCTACATCTGCTCTTCACCAAGCACGCCAACCCTCCACCACTGTAGGACACTTTGAGCACTCTTCGGTGTATTTCCGTCTCATACTGAAACGAATCACTGTTGTGCCTTGCAGCCACAGCAGCACAAAAGCCCTGTTTCTCTAACTAGGTGCCGTATCACTGCACTGCCGAGACGCAACTGCAACACTCCAGCAGAGCCGAAGCGAAGCAGCGCGCCCTTCCCTGATCCACCTGCACTGCTCGCACCAGGAAAGCAACACACCAGCCAGTAGCACGCCACGCACGCCATCCTTGACACCAGACATCAGTCAACACCACCAACCATGCGGTCCACAGGCCTGCACGCTCAGCTCGGTGCTCGGCGTGGATCAGCCCCGTTCCGGGACTCTTTCCGGGACTCTTTCCGGGACAGCATCCAAACGGTCAGAACACGGTCAGAACGCCTGTGGAGCACAGCAGCAGCAGGCTTGAGCAGTAAAACATTTGTTGTAGCGTTGTCAATGCGCGTCCATGCTGCGGCGGCGCCCCCGGCGCGCGTTCTCCTCATCCCCACCCCCCCGCCTGGCCGCATAACTCGGCTTCCCTCTCACAAAAGGCTTTCCGTTTCTTTCGCTGCTCTCTACTGCACGGCTGCTGCTGCTCCCCCAGTCCGTCGACTTGTGCTCCCCACCGCTGTAATCCAGGCCCCAGTTGCTTGAGGACTCTCCCCGAGCTGCTGAAGCGCCGTTGCTGGACTGCCCGCCGTAGGCATCAGGTGCCCTGCCATACGGGTCCCCCGCACCGCTCCGCTGGTCGCCATCACTGCCGTTGCGGGAGAAACTGCTGCGCCGCTGGGCTGAGCTTCTACGCGAGTTGTATGAACCGTTACTGAAAGCATCGCCCTGCGCGTATCTTGCAGCCCCTCGGCGCACCTCACCTGTATCTCGAGATGCAAACCCATCCTCTAGTCCCGCACCCGCCCTTCTCTCCTGATCCTCATACGCAGAAGAGTCTACCCGGTAGCTCTGTGGCGGTTTGGCTGCTGAGGAACTCGCTCTTCGGTCCTCCCTGCCCTGCACGCTCAAGCGGCGCGCAGCGTAGTCGACCACCCTGCGCCTGCGGACAGCGGCAGAGGGGTTCGGGGTCGGCTCACTGGGCCCAGCGTCATACTGATAGCTGCCACTCGCAGGCGCGCTGGCCTGCGGCTCTGACCAGCTGTCGCTGCTCCAGTCCGTGCCACCACTAGCCACACCGTGCGTGGCGCTGGTTGTGGGGGGGGTGCTGTCTCGCTGGTGGGGGTCTGGTTCAGCCCCCCTCGCGGCGCTGCCGAACGAGTCCTGCGACTTGCGGCGAGAAGGAGGCCTGTTGCGGGAGGCCGACCTGCTGCGCCGAGCGATTGCATCGCGCAGAGAGTTCACGCTGCCAAAGAATGACGACTGTGCTTCGATGTCGGCTTTGGTGGTCTCATCCGCTGCCCCATCTGCAGATGCGCCACCATGGTTCTCGTGTGCGTAGTCGCCGCTGCTACTACGCATGTCTGCCTGTGATCTAGCCCTCTGCTGCGCGTGCTGCGACGTGCGCCGCTGCACAGCGCCGCTGTCGCCCCCTCCGCCACCTCGTCGTGCAGAATAGTCTGGAAGCTTCTTGCGCACCAACGGAGCCTTTCTCGGTTCCCCACCATCGGCAGCGCTGCTGGCGAGATAGTCACTCGCCTCAGAGAACGCAGAGTACGCTGTCCTGCTCGCGTTTCTGCGTTTTGTGTCTGAAACCCGCCTCTGCCGCTCGCCATCCTGAGCACCACCAGTGCTGCTCCTTCTGGCAGAGTACGACTGGGAGGTGGCGCGGCGGCGATGCACATAGGGCTGCGAGCCGGGCTCTGAGCGTGAGGTGCGTCGCAGCACTTCACCTGCTTCCGCAGCTGCTGCTGCGGCAGTCTCAGATCCCCAGAACCCTGAGCCCTGTGCGCTGCTGCGGGATTCAGTTCGCTGCGGGTAATCTCTCTGTACATCCATCAGTTGGTCAGAATTACGCAGCACTTGCCCCGCCTCCTCCGCAGCCGTGGCTGCGGTGCTCGACCCCCAGAACCCTCCGGAGTTCGCAGCAGTGGCTGGCGTGTCGTGCTCAGGCTGTTTGGCGGCGGCCCAGTCTTGTTCAGGCTCAGATTCAGAAGCGCTGTCAGAAGCATGGTCACGGCCACTGCCGTATCTTGCGGCATAGTCCACACTCTTACGTTTGTGGACATAAGGCGTCGAGGAGGACCCGATGCGTGTGTACGAGCTGTCCCCTCTGCCCTGCTCTTGTGCAGGAGCAGCGCCAGAGCCACCCCAGAAGCCGTCTGCTGTCGACGCAGATGAAGGGGACGGCGGGACCACTCTGCGGCGCACGTTCTCCTCATTAGAGCCAGAAGAGCGTTCCGTCGAGGAGTGCTGGGGTCGGCTCTTTTTGGGCCGCACAAACGGCTTCCTGCTGCTGGCACTGCTGCTGGTACTGCTGGCCTCGTCGCCGCCTGCCCCTCCCCCAAACAGCCTCTTTGCTGCGCCCCACAAGCCATCTGCGCTGCCTTCAGAGCGTGCTGCGCTGCTGCCGGGAGTAGACGTGTCGCTCCAGTCAGTCGATGTCCAGTCAGTGGAGGGGGCAGAGGCTTTGTTTCCCCGGACGGAGAAATCGACGCTTCCTCGGCGCCGCCTCTGGTTCTCTTCGTCCCCTGTACTCCCGCTCCGTCTGCTTTCGTAGCTGGAACGCCGCCGCATGCGCACAAACGGCTGCCCGCTCTTGTCCTGGCTGCGCCCATCCCGGCCAGCATCCCCAGACGCAAACATCTCCCAGGCTTTCTCTGAGCCCCTCTGCTCGGGCTCCCCGGATGCAGCCTGCTGCGTGGACTGCGCTCGCCTGCTCCAATCGCTACCGACGGGCGTGTCAGACGCAATCGGGGGCGCCAGGCGGGATGCTGAAGAGCGTCGACGATTTGCACCCGCTTTCTCACGCGCCCACCCCTCGCTAGTGCGCCGCGACGTGTAGTCGCCTGTGGGCCTGCGGCGCCGGGCGGCCTCCCAGACCTCTTCTCTGGTGCGCGGTCTGGGAGGCGGGCGCCCCTCCATGTCAGCTTCCCGCTCCCGCAGCTGCTGCCGCAGTGCTTCGGACTCGTGCATGATCCGCTCGCTGATCTTGGACACTTCTTCCTGATGCCGCGGGCGCTCGTTCTCTTCTTGCTTCCGAAGGTGCCGAGACTCATACATATCGACAGTAGATCGCCGACGCTGCACATGCGGAGCGCCAGCGCCCACAGAGTCCAAGCCGGGTACCTTCCGGACTGTTGCCCCCTCTGCAGGCGCACTCGTCTGCGGAGCGCTCATGGGCGGGGCAGGGGCAGCATCAGGCATCGGCACCTGCTGCCCTGTGGCGGCGCGCACTGACGCTGCTCCCAGGGCTGCATCGTGACTCTGCACCGAGAGCATGGGAGTCAGCAAACACTCGGCTGAGTTGTATAGTACAATACAGCTTGAACACTCAACTCTGTGGCGACTGTCCAAGGGTGTTGGCGTCCGTCCTCGTACGAGGCTGGGACAGCTGGATGCAGTGCACGCACACGACCCATCATGGGATGCACAAATGAGAACAAAGCATGATGCATGGTCTCTGTACAGACTAGACTCTGCATAAACCACGCAGTTCTGACCGGCTCGCAGACACCGGACCGCTGACCGGTCTACGGGCGCATGCATGGCGGCTTCTGACCACCCAATGAACGACCAACAGAGTTGACATGACACCATGCTTCAGATGTAAGCACAGAAACGTCAAAGATGCAACAGGGGTTGCGACTGCACACCTCAAGGGCAGCATCATCGGACTCCACCATTTGGCGCAGCTTTGCCAGCTCCACCACTGCATTGCGCAGTGTCTCCACGTTCTGTTCACCCTTGCCCTCCTAAACCATCGTTGTGCTTACGTCAGATTCGACACTGAAGCGCCATGCCGGTGCTCAGACTGCGTTGGTGGCCTACAGGCTCTCTTATGCTACATATGTACTCGAGCTATATATTCGGGGGGCACTCATACAAGAAGTAAAACTAGCACAGCTGCATACAAGATTGCCGCAAGAAACCCTTGGAGTTATGCCTTGAAGACAACAACTACGTGTTTAGAGGGCCAAGAACAAACGAGAGTGTCTGGTGCCATCGCCAGCGTGACGAAAGCTTGATAACACTTTACCGTGCACTTGCTTCTGTTCGTGCATGCTGCATAACCTAGACTGCTGCATAACCTAGACTGCGCCGTGCTCGAATAATTTATGCTGCTCAAACTAACACTGAGACGTGCTCATGTGACAGCAGGTGATATCGAGATCATCTTGAACTCTGTTGAGACTGCGAAATGCAGGCTGTAAAACAGGTTCATCACCTTAACCTTGCTGGACAAAGCTCGCACAAGTTGATTGCAGTCCGGGTTTTACTTTTCCAAAGCATCAACAAATACGACTCACAGGTTAACTGGTAATACCTGCCAATTTGTGTGTGTGTGTGAGGGGCAGGTTTGGGTGGTGACCAGGCGCACCTCCTGATTCTCCAGGTTTGCAGCCAGGTGCTGCAAGCTCTCCACACGTGTCATGAGAGCTTGCAGACGAGATCGCTGCCTTTGAATGCTGTTGTGCAGCCCCTCTACGCTCTCCAGATCCTCTTCTTCCTCCTCCTCAGTAGTCTCTTCATACACCCCTACGCTACTATCAGAGTCCTCCATCTGCCCTTCAGTCTCCGACGACAGCTCATCATCTTCTGCAGCACTCTCATTGGAGCTCAGTGCGCCAGTGTCTTCAGGGGTCCCTTGTGCATGCGGCGCTGCCGATGCAGCCGAGCCATTGCTGCTGCCGTTGTTGCTCGTTGAGGCACCGTTGCTGTCCTCAGTGTCTTGCTGAAGAGCTTGCGCTGCAGCTGCATCATTTTCAGCGTCCTGCTGTAGAGCCTTTGCGGCAGCTTCAGGGTTGTCTTGCAGATACTGCGCCTCCTGCTCAGCTTGTGTTGCAGTAGCCCTCAAGGCTCGCACGCTCTCCTGAAAGACTCGAAATCATTTGCACTATGACATCATGGCTGCCTCAAGGGAGTCTCATGACAGCGGGTGAAGGTGCAGACCCTCAGTTGCACGAGATGTGTGATCATTTGCCACAAGCTCGTTGCAACTGTGGGAAGGCTGGAGTTAGACAATGAAAGCAGCTACATCACTCGGTATCAGAGATCATATTCAGCGCACCAGTAAGGAGCTGAGCTGCTCTCCCATTTCAATGCCTCCACACTCGAAGCTTCGCTTCATCGCAGTCACGCTGCTGGCAAGCACATCAATGCGGACAATGTGAGATGCCAGAGCACGCAGTGCGGTTGTGTCATTTACACTGCGTCCCAGACGGCGCACATAGCTCTCTGAAAGGGAGTGTCCAATGGAAACGAACGCCTTAAGTCGCTTCACTGCATGCTGAACCTGCATCAGCACCCACACTCGGCTTGCACCCACTTGGCCAGATGGGACATAGAAGAACTACATGACTAGTTGCAACATAGAAGAGAGTACAATAATCAGTGCTGCATGGGCATCAGGTCATGCTCGGTCTCTCGTCGCTTCTTTCATAGGCTTATCTTGAAGCAGATATGCTGAGTTGCTGAGTTGCAGAGTGGGAGAGTTGGCACCTTCTCGAGCGTTTCTGCGTCAGCAGCTGCAGCTTGTGGCGCAAACGATGCAGCAAGAGCTCTTAAACTGTCGGCCTTGCCTTGCAGAGCCTGCATGAATGCCCTCAAGGAGGTGGGGCTATCAATCGCCACTTGCGCCGAAGACGAGGCTTGCTTGGAGGCAGCAGCGGCAGACACATGGCCATGCCTTCTGTTGCAGAAGTCTGTGACACCAATTCCTGTACACGGCTGTGACTTTGGGTAGAAGTCAAGACGTGGCTCTACCAGGTGTACGGCGATGCGAGTTCAAACCAACGAAATGATACAATGTGCTGTTCCGAAGCTAGGATCACTCAGTCATTGGCAGAACGTATCATAATGTGGATAGTTACATGCTTTATATAGTTCTTTGATTCGACGGAGGGAATCTCAGCATCGTGTTGCCAACTCCGAGACGGTGCAACCGAGCAGAACACACTGTTTCCACTGTAACCAAGTCGCCGAATAATTGTAAGTAAATAAATCGCTAAATGGTACCATTCCAGGGCCGGGAACAGTATACGCCGGCAGCAAGGGTGAGATGTCGGGCAGTCCTGGATATCCCGACGTACACACATACACATCACATACTAAGACCGTGAACGCACCAGAATTACGTATTGAATGGAAACTGCGCGCATGGAGTGCCTGCTGCCCTCGTATCGGCCGAGTACCGAGTCGCGGCTGTGCAGCCCCTGCCACCCCGGCTTTCGATGTACTTGGTAGCAAAAGCATCGCAACTTAATCCCAGGTCTCGGTTTATGTTAGAACTGTGTAATCGTCATCCTTGGGCCGCTGAATACAGCACTTCTTGCTCGGCTGGACGACAGCGGTCCAGCAAGGTTCCTACAACCGCAACCGTTCAGCTAGTGATGCGTCGTGTACGTCATTGCTCATCAAAATAATATGTTAACAAAACTGGTCTGCCGTAAGAGGCACACAGATGCTGCGATGTCCCACTTTCAGGCATATGCATGTTCACGTGGCGAATGTGCAGCACATGTGGCAATTCCAACAACATTGACTCGTCACCCAAACCAGCTTGCTATCTAGAGCTTATCAAATCATTCTCTATTCGCTCATCTCCCTTTGTTGTAATTTAGGGGCTGCTCATCAAGTGTACCGAGATGCTCCTGGTGCCCATACATGTACAGATGCTAGGTTCACTGTTTCCGAAATCTGCGATTCGATTGGAAACCAAAAGAATACAAGTCCTGGCAGTTGTCACTGAGCTCCAAACAGTGGGGCTAGATCATTCCGTGTAGCTGTGTATGCGTGTCAAACAATTACAGAGGCAAACACTTTTCACAGCTGTGAACAGTGTTCACTGAACACAGTGCCATCCTCACCAATATCTCCTCAAAGACATGTACAAGCCGAAACATCAGTGAAATAAAAGTCTCCAAGAACCACGCAACCCTGAAGGGAATGGGCGTCGGCACTCAGAAGAGCGGGGGCAAGAACACAATACACACAGAACAACCAAAACATGCTTCTTGTCTGCACTCGCACGGCACAACACCACCATCACGAAAGTATTCGTTACAACTGTACAAAACTTAACCAATGGATGAAACATGTCCCACAACCAGTATGCAAGGTGACAGTTCTTGTCCTTCAACCACATCAGCAGCCTCTATAAGGGTAGTTTTCCAAATTTGCTGCTCAGGTCTACCTACAGCCTTCACCAATGCCACCTGCATGATTTTGTAAGTGAGGCAGTGGGGACCATCACCCAAAAAGCCACTGAAACTGCCTTTATGCTATCGTCCAGTGACATGAAACAAGCATTCAAGAACCAAGCCCAGGAAATGGGCCTCAGAATTCCCACGAGCAACTGTGAATTCTATGAAAACACCTATGAAAACAAGTATGAATTCTTGCTGCCAGTGTGGGCATACACACCAGCGCACATCACTTGTGATTTCAAGAAATCATCACTTGAAAGATGGATTACCTATCGGCGGTGGAAGCCAGCGATTGCAGACAGCTGTCACATATGGTACAACCAAGGCGTGGCAACTAAACAGGCGCATCAAGGTAATGGTACAAATCCGACGCAAGTACCATTGCGTTACATAACAGATGCAAAGTCAGAGAGATCTACACAGCACACAAGGTATGCATAGAACAGTTCAGTCACTCAGATTATCACACCGAGGTGTCTGCGGGCCAGCCAGACTCCAAAGCGCCTCCTACGACAGCTGAAAACGTCTTTCCAGTCATCAGTAACACAACTGTGTCTACAGAAGATCTCAGCTCAGCCCAGTGTATACTGTCTGGGGAGTGGGCTGACATGACAGCAAAGGATGTGCCCAGGTTCTTGTCTGTGAGTGGGAATCCTGCAAGGGCCGGGGCTGCGAAGGCTGACGATACTCCAGGAACTAGTTCATAGTCAATTCCATGTTCCCTGAGTGCTGCTATCTCCTCACTTACACGCGAGAAGATGGTAACACAGCCTCCTTTCAATCTGACCACCTGTGCACATCACAATCACCTCTCTACACGACCTAAGAGACACAGTTGTGCAGTAAATTGTCATAATTCAGACATTAGAGGCAAGCTGGAACTTACATGCTTATACTCTTCGCATTTGCGAACGAGAAGTTCGCAAATCTCAGGTTGCTTTGGTGATGGTATACCACCCCGCTTGCCAACGTACACAAGTTCAGTGTCTGGTTTACAACGTGCCAAGCCATCTTGTGAAGCTAGATCGTCGTATATCACACACTTTGTCTGCTCCAGCAGCTGAAGCGACTTCACCTGCAGCACAAGTATCCATCATGCTGGTAGTTGGGACTTGACACGTCACGATGACGGATTTGTTACAATCAGAGTACTTACGATTGAAGCTTTGCATGGAAACATTGTATGAAGTATTGTATCCTTGTTGCCATGGTGTTTGGTGGGAGTTGTACCGTCATGAGCTCCACAGACCCAGGTCCACTGCCCACAAGCCAGCATTTGGCCTCAGCTGCAGCCTGAATGAGTCTATGGTTTCGATATGCACGTGCCTGTGAACACGGGCTGGAGTGATTGAGGCTCCGATGTATCATTCAATGCAGCCTGACCGTCGTCGAACGACAACCATACTATCGTGAAAGAACGACAACCAAATTGCACATGCATTTCGTCATCCGCAGCCGTATATTGATCTTGAACAGGTTGGAACCTGCACCCTCTTGCTGCCACCAAGCAGACTGCCAGATTGAGCACAGAGCTTCTCACAGCAAATGAAACTAATCGATGCGATATCGATGTTATTTCGTACAGAATGTTTTCAAGGACTGTCTGGTTTGTGTGGATTGTTGCAATACAATTGACATGGATCTCAGAGAGGGTTTTTTCAAGTGTGACCAATCACTGATTGCAATCAGCCTCATGCAATGGTTCATCGTAGATACATGTGTTCATTTGCATTCTCGCCTGGAAAAATATACAGCCCTATGAAGCCGCCAATACGACGAGTTATAAGGGTTGGGAGTCCCAAAGTCTGCTTTCTGTTCCTTTCCCCTTATATAATTATCCTACAGAGTGCATCTATAGTGGTTCTTGGAAGTCTTCCTGCGTAGGTGCCTTGAGCCCATGTCTGCAGGAATGATGATAGGGACTGTAAATCTTGTGCTATGCATAGTTTTGCTGTGTACAGTCTCTGTTGATGGGCTTGATGCCAGTCAGGTGCATTGTTCCTTTTCCTCATTGTACTGCAGTGCCGGTACAATCCAGAGATATCACTCTCCTAATATATAGATAGTGTATCGTATGTGACATCCAGTGAAGTTGGAGTCTGTGCAGGATGTATGGCCTCTCATTTATACCAAGAAGTCTGATGGTGAGCCAGCGTTTGACATAGTGGAAGAACCTATTCCTCCAGAGTGCAACTTGCAGCCGAATACAGATTATGATGGAAGTGCTATACGATGGGGACATCGACCCGCACCACCAGGTGTGTTGGGCTGTGTCACGCTGCCCCGTGCACGTGCATTGCAGACCCGCCTTGAAGACCAAGGCTGGCATAGTCACAATCAAACTCTATCAGGGGGCAAATTTGCATCTGATAGGGTTTGTCAACAGTGGTTTGGCATATCATTATGTGCAGTGCACGTTCCAAGGAGCCCCAAAGCTTTGGGGCTTCTTGGAACAGAACTTGTCACAGACGAACTGGAGCCAGACAGTGATTGAAATTTCCAGAGAACCAAAGAACTAAGTCATTTTGTATGCTTGCAGTGCGATCAGCTGCAGAATGCTGCCGGATGTGCTTGAATTGGACACCTCGCCTCGGGAAAACTTGTGATGCATGGGTGCGACAGAGACTATTCCGAAACGGTAGCGTTTTCGTCTACTACATGCTTGCCAGGGTATTATATCTGCAGGTATTCTGTGCTGATCCAAGCGGTGAGTGCTGGTCCCCTGACATCTGGCCTCATGCAACAGGTGTGCGATCTACTTGGGGCTGTGGTCTACTGCATGCGTGCATACCCTTCTGAACCTGCATCGTCTTCACAGGTGAATGTTGGCTGAAGCATCAGGAAGGCTGGAATGGGGACCCAGCCACATTGGTGGAAAATGCCCGAGGAGATTACCCAGAAGAATGGTTGAAGATGCACCAAACCAGCCCACCGAGAGTTGCTTGGACCGCTGGCTACAGATCGGTTTGACATATGTTCGCATGAACATAAGGTCTGTTGGAAATTTGCAGAGGCGCCTTGTTGGTGCATCATGTCCAAGTGTGGAGTGCAACACGGCACTTGCAAAGTTTGATGGATGGGGAAAGAAGCGCCGCATGCTCAATCGCCAGGCCAAGGATATTGAGACTGACTCCGATTGGACTATGTTTCATGGGCAAGCGTGCTAATCCCAGTTTCCACAGCTCTCGGGAAGTCGAAAAAGGCACGTGGGGGAAAGCAACACATCGGCTCCAACCATCGCTCTAAGGCCCACCAAAATTGTGTTGTCTGACATCCCAACATGCTTCACACAAATCCAGAGAACCCCTACGAAAGGGTACCGGGCTGTGGAACACTGGCTGGATCCCCAGCGGACGGACGACACTTGCAGACACTGTCATGAATCTGCAGGAGGTAATAACGTGCTACTGTTCGCCATACGCGTGTAGTTTTCAGAACTGCACGAATACAGGAGAAGCTGGTCTCAAGCAGGGCTTAGCTACTTTTTTCATCAAGCAACATCTAGTGTTTTGGACGATGCTTACTGCGCTTGTGAAGCGCCCGGATCTTTTTGCGCTGCTTTGACAGTTCTTCCCTTTCTTCCTGCAGTGCTTCGAACCTGCGTTTGCGCTGCTGTTTCAACTGAATGTCTGCGAGCAGCTCCTCAGTCAGTGTTCGCTTGCGCTCCTTCTTTGCCATCCTTGCACTGTAAAACTCTGCCATTCCCTCGATTATGGTACCCATCTGGAAATATTTTGGTATCTTCCCAGAATCGAAGCTCTGCAGCCAAGTGAATGCAGTGAGTGAGCATTTGCGAGTACACAATATGATTCGCACTGCAAAAGAGAACCCGGTTTCAATCCAGCACTTCTATCCCCCCCGTCTTTGTTGTTACAGAAAATAGATCACGTAAGGTGCTCACCTTGTAGAAACGCTTGGGATCAAAGGTGGCCCGCAGCCGCAGCAACCGCCAGTCCCTCTTAACACTGTCTGTCACTTCCTTAGCCTTCATATGGAACCAGTCTCTGCCCGCAGTATCTTCTGTTGCTTTCCTGGACGCCTTTTCTGACTTCCTGGCGTCTTGCAAAGGTGCCCTGGTCTGTACTCATGTTCGCATGTGTTAGGCTGCCAAAACTACAAACAGTACGCCCTTCAGTGGCAGAAAGGCGGGACAAAACGAAGTCGTGCGATTTACGGACATGTTAGCATAGTATGCTGATACCAGGAAGGACTGAACCGCACCAGTTTGGAGGAGAACGCTTTCTCTGACGCCAATGTGACTGCATTTCCCCCGCAGGACTGACTAACACGCACAGTACTTGCACCCTGTGGCATACTCACTTGATACTGCCATTTCGCTAACGGCCAAGATCCGTCTTTGTCTATGAGGGGGGCAGTGTCATTCTCACAGTCCGACAGTTCAGAGTCTGTCTGTGTCTCCACTGTACTCTGCAGCCCTTCCTTTGACCGCTCGCCAGCGAGAACAGCTGTGCTGTCACAGTTGCGAGAAAGGCCAGAACGCTCCCCATCCACGGATGCGGTGTTGCTCCGCTGCTCCTTAGCCGCAACTTGGATGTTCGACAAGAGCTGCGCAAAGACGTCCTGCGGAATGTCTACATGATCGTGAGACATATTACTATGAAAGCCAGGCAGTTTATATTCCTGGCGCGTTCTCGTGAGCTGCCCTGCAATACTGCAACCGACCTGGGCCTCCACAGTGAAGACGTGATTATGTGAACTTCAGCCACATTCCAGAGCACAAATCATATGAATCGTGCCAGCTGTAGATGCAGACATGTAGTCGAACAGAGCTCTGCAGAGATGTAGTCAGAGCTTGACGCGTCAATGCGCTCATGCTTGCATGCAGACGCTCTGCAACATTGCATTTCACTGTGAACGAAAAGATCACAGCTTCAAGGTTGGAATAAGTGTTGAAGCGCACGTATTAATCTACAAATAAGCGGGTGTACATGTTTTTGGTAGGTTATGTGATTGCTTCTGGGTTCTGCACTGCTTCGCTCTTCTCACTACGAAACGCCAGATGTCAGAGTCTCCGCCAGACAGGGACACTGCTTGCACGCATAGACCATATAACAAGAGTTTATGATATTCTTTGGCGGCCTCCTGTTGCAATGGCGACTTGGCACGCCTGCAAGAAACATCGACACTCTCTCAGGCTCGACTCAGTGCTCAAGATGGGGCATGTGAACAGATTCCAGACCTGTAGTGAAAATTGTATCTACCGACATGGCTCTGGCAAGCACGTAATGCCGCTCGGACGGCGAACCTTTTGCACAGCTGTGTAGCGGACAGGTAAAGCAGCGCAGGGGCGACAGGCGTTCAATTTCTGACAGCCATGCCATCTATGCACCTCCTGGGCCGAAGATGGAATGTTTCGTCCGACGATGTGCCCATTCCAGCGGTAATCATTGCAGTATTCCACTTGGTGGTGAGTTCGTTACCAATACATACATGTGCTACAGCTCTACCGGACGCCTTCAGACATCACAAAATCAATCTTACTTCGCGTATGCCTGCAGTGGGCTGTGGTGATCTCAGCTCTGAGGGGATTCGCTTTCCAGTCACTTGAATGCTCTGATGCCAGGCTTTATGTGGCGTACACTGTGGCAATTATGACATGCTTCCTACTGGCAACGGGACTCGAACTCTTCCTTGCATATGCTGGCGCAAAAGGTACGCCTTAAGCATAGTCTTCAGTGAGCACAAGCCTTCGGCGCCCCAACTCGCCCACTCTGGTACAAACCAGAAGCGGTAATGAGGGGGCAGGAACCGAAATAGCAAGGCAACATAAACTAGGCAGTACCCCTGTCATCACTCCAACAGAACCGCAACTTCACACCTACCATCCGCAGGCTCTTTATTCGAGGAGGAAAAGCGGCGACTTGTCCCGAAGCTGATTGTAACTCATGTGATGCTCAGTGCCTGCACAGTTGTGGTGAATCTGGGCGGATCTTGGCTGCTGCATGGAGGCAGAAGTGTTTGCGCGGGCACTACTAAAGAGTGGAGGCCGAACAGGAGCTTCACAGCTCTTGTATGGACAACATGGGTTGTACTCTTTCTATTCATGCTGTGCATAATAACACCTCTTCAGCTGTTTCCCGGAGCCATTCAGTCCGACCCTCGCAGCTGGAGGTTTAGATGCGCTATACTTGCATGCTGCTGCTGCAGGTGGAGGTATGGTCCTCTGCAACCTGCATTGCACCGACAACCTTCAAGAACAAACAGAAGGCAAGACCCTTAATCATATCACCTCAGGACCGACAACATTTTCATGTTTCTCTGATCAGCTGTTTCTTTCACAGCACACCAGATTCACAGCACCCACTGCAACATCACCAAAAGCACCGAGAACATTCTGTCTGTGTTGCTGCTATAATATGCTGTTTCATTGTTGTATGTCATTTGATCTCCTGCTTTTCTTTATTCCATTCCTGCCAGGATGACACTGACTGACACATTCTTGTGATATTCTGGTGCAAGAGATGCAAGCAGAGTCTGAGCACAACACATAGTTCTCTGCCTACAACAACTCGAAATGCCTCTAACAGATGGATGTTTCAGCAGTATCCCTGTCGTCGCTCTGCTACGTTTCCTTGCCAGGGAGGCATGTACTGCACTCTACTAAAGCACTCTGAGTTCGTAACATTCAGGTTCACAACTGATAGCCAAACGATAACCCTTCTGTATTATTTTTGTTCTCGCCACTCTCCCTCTATCTGTGTCCTAGACATGCTGTACAGGATATCTTTACTGCAGGTTAATTTTGCAGCGACATGTTCACTGCTATTGGCCCACATCCTGTGTGCATCTGCAGGCAGATGCAGCACGCTCCGAGGGGGCAGAGGAGGCCGTTGGAGCGCCTTGCAGACCTCTTTCACAATATATTCTGCCATGCAGACTTCACTTCAACAGATGTGGCTGTAACCTTGTATCTGGCAGCTATGCTGCAGCGTTTGGATCGCAGGAAGCGAATCTATGATCTCCTGCACAGTTCTACTGGTATGCTTCTACACAGTATCATGTGCAACGTACGTACGTCTTGATATGATCCACAGGCACCTTGTCTGGTTGCTTGAGGCTGGAGGGTGCCATGCACTCCGGGACCAGTATCAACCCGTTTCTGTCTGAAAAACTCAGCATTACATCCCAGGCGGTTGTTGCATGTGCAAACAGAACAGTGATTCAAACTGGCTCACCAGTTGTCGTCACGAAAGCTGCCTCACAGCGCGTACATGGTTTGTATGTTTGTGTACTTCTTGCATGCACACAGGCATGGCAGCACTTCAGGAGTTCTAGCTATGATGGAGGCAACGAACTGTTTGTTTGCGTTAATTCGTTGAAATGACAGATTGAGGGGTTAGGTTGAAGAGTTAGAACACCCCCCCCCCCCCCCCCCTACCACTCTTTGGAGGGGTAAGACTGTCGGGACAAGAAGGCAGTCATGTTGGATGACAAAAAGGCAGCGTGTGGTATTCTACCTACCACAAAAGTGGCCGCGTGTGAAAACACACATACATAGATCACGCTGTACGTGTGTCATCTGGTGTACAGTTCTGGCCATCTGACTGTCAACCAGGCTCGCAGGCAGCATGTGATATCAACCGTCGCCACCATCAAAGAGCTGTGTGGTGCAGCTCAGCGGGGCTCAGTGTGTACATACACATGCAGGATCAGATTCTGAGGACAAGCAAAAGATGCTCACCCCTTCTCACATGGCTCGAGATCTGATCCCGTCGCAAACCCCCGAAGGTCTTGTGCGGCTGTACTGCAAGCCAGGCCGGCCTGTGGCTGTCAGTGAACTGTCCACAGCTGCAGAGTTTGCCCCCTACGCCATGGCAGCGTACGGGTCCCTGTACTATGTCTACGCCAGCCGCAACCGCACCATGGCATGCTGCCAGCTCTGCACGCGTGTTTGTTGCTCCTGCGGCCAGACCAGCATGGGCAGCAAGGTTAGTCTATTTGAGCAAGACATTCATCTCCCTGACTTTGATCCCACAAAGGTGATGACAAAGGCCGCCGTGTGCAAGATAGCCAGGATTCAAGAGCGGGACTTGAAGCACGTGGAAAGCACAAATTCCTTCAATCGGCAGGCGCCGTACTTTATCGCGCTGCATAGAGAGGCCCGCACTGTTGTGGTTAGTATACGTGGGACACTCAGGTGCAGTGCTGCCACCGCTGCAGTTCATAAGTGTTTTGATGAGCGTCTGCACTTGATGCTGTGCAAACTAATGTGAAACCCAGGTGACCTGCACTGCCTTGCAGTGCACACCTTGTGCAGGTCATGTGCTGCAGCACCTGCACAATCCTGCGCTGCACTGCAGGCGTCCATCCAACATGATGGGTGCATGATGATGGATGAACTGCACTTGTAATCCTCGGCATGAACCAGCCCTGGCTATCGACATGGTTGCGTGAAAACATAATGCGGGGCTAGTTGAAAATCGGACACACATGTCATGCTGAATCTGTCACGCTTCACTCCACATGCTGAAGCACTCCATATTCTGTGCTTCCCGCACTCAGCCTCTTTAATTCGTTGCATGCACTGCAGCTGGGACGACACAATGACAGATCTGATGTGCCACCCACAAGACTACCCAGAGTGGGTGGAAGAGTTGGCCACTTCTCTGAGAGGCGCCTCTGCATCGTCCGCCCATGGATCATCCGGCCAGGCGCTCCCCCACATCCCTGTGTGCCCCTCAATCCCAATGGCTGCGGGTCACTGCCACTGCAGCGGCGCGGGGCACTCTGGGATGATGCAGCTTGCTGCCAACCTCGTGCGCTCGTTGCTGTTGCAGCACAACTTGGCAGGCATGCTTGCAGGAGACGTGGACACGGATGTGACCGCTTCTCTGCAGCCCCAGCGCTCACGGATACTGCACTGGCTGCCTTCGCCATCTCGGTGTGCGGCTCTCTTTGACTGTGCAGCTGTCTTTGACTGCACTGCCAAGCGCAGTGCTACGTCCATACCTTGCACAGTAGGAAACTTGTGTCAATCCAGAGTGCTGCTGAAATACCTGTCAGTTGGTGACCACTACCACAGACAGTCCCCGAGCACATCTCTGATCCCTAAGTCAGTGACATGTACCTGTCACCTTGACAGCACTGGAAATTGTGTCATTATAAGTAGAGTACTGGATTGCATCATATGCGCCATCAGTGCACTGTTCATGAGGTGTCTTAGCCTCCGAAAGTTTTACAGCGTGTGTTTCATTGCACCGTGTGTGATATTGTATTCATCGTGCGCTTTTTCTCACGCACGCTGCTAGATCAAAGTCCCCGATTATGCTCTGGCCTTGAAGAGTCCACTTCTGTTGTATTTCTGCAGGGACACAGGCAAGCGGCCTCTTCTGGAGGGCAGCGACAGCGAGTTGGAGAGTGTGGCGTCATCGGTTGCGCCATCCCCTCGTGGGAGCGGTGGTATCAGCGGCCGCCCCAGTAACACAGGAAGCAGTGGCATGCCCTCCCCAAGTGGCCCGTGGCGCTTAATCATCACTGGGCACTCGCTAGGAGCCGGCATCGCTGCGTTTGCTGGGCTGTTCCTGCACACACTGTACCCTGGCGTACGGGTGTTCTGTTACAGCCCTCCGGCGTGGATGATGACACCTGAGCTTGCTAAGTTTGCTCAGCGCTTCGTTACGAGTGTTGTGATCAATAAGGATCTATTCTCCAGGTATGCTTTTGCCTGCCGCTTGGGGCAAGCTTGCAGGCCGCTCCATGTCACTTTGTAGGTACTGCTGCCTCAGATGTAGGTGCTGCTGTCCCAGGTGTAGATACTGTTGTCCCAGGTGTAGGTACTGCTGTCCCAGGTGTCTCACCTGTGATAACACCTCTGATGTGGCGGGGCACAAGTGCTTGTGTGTCTGGGTGCAGGCTGACTCTGCAGTCAGTGGAGGACTTACGAGACGAACTGGTGAACGCTGGGGCGCGGTGTCGCTTGAACAAGCCGCAAGTGGTTCTCAGCACCATTCTGCACGCATCAAAGTACTTGGCCTGTTGCAGACGCGGCCGCTCTTGGTCCTCCATCGAACGAATGTTTGACTCTGACAGTGAGGCTACCCCTGGAGCTGTAGACTTTCTGCGTAGGTAAGGCCAGTACTGCTGTACCCTGATGCACACATGCAAGTACGTATGTTTACCCTAGTGGCGTGCTCGGTGCTGACGAAGCCTTGCTGCCTGGCCAGTGGCTAGTTCTATTAGTATGTTCGCTGCCACAGTCGTATGTTTGGGATGTATTGTCACTCGCAGCAGTTGCGGCTGCTAAACTGTTGAGGCTGTGGTGGCACAGTGTGCTGTGTCAAAGAGTACAGTACAGTCATGGTAACATGTACCCCTATGTGCACCGAAAATCGGCTAGGCTAGGGCGGGTACGAGTGAACCCATCGCATTGCAGCTTGATCGTGCTTTTTCGTGCAACCAGTTTGTCTCCAAGTTAGGCCGAGTGCAGCTTCATGTGGTACCAGATATTACGACTCTACTGTAGCTCCGTCTTTGCCGTGACCAGGCCAGCCATGTGGTTGTGTCCAGGAGTAGATTCGCATGTGCTGTGGCCAGGCTGCCATAAGAGCAGCATCCACACTACTACTAGCAGGGCATGTGTGAGCACCCCGTATGACATGCAGCTACAGGCAGTCGGTGGCGAGCCACATGTCAGACGACGAGTTCCAAACACTCAAAACCTTCCAGCCCCCTGGCAAGATTCTCTTCCTGCGCAGCCTCAAGGTGGAACGCCAGCAGTCGTGCGCACCCTCCTTGCTACAGTACACTCCCACATTCTGTGCATCTTGATTCTTGTTCTGAAGTTGTAATGCTGATCAAATCGTGGTACCCCCTCCCCCCCCCCTTCTGCGTTCTCTGCGTATACAGTAACCGCACTCGTGGGACATATTACGCGGGATGCTGCACAGCTGAACGAGATGCTGTACAGAGTCAATGCAATCCCTGCAAGCCTTCTGCTTTGGAGGATTGTGGCACCTGCCCAAGCGGTCTAGTCAATATGATATGAAGGTTCTGATGAAGGTTCTGTGCAGGTTGTCCAGCCGGCGGTTCTCGCCAGTGTGGATCGACCAGGGTGATCTCGCTGAGGAGGGCCTGATGCTCTCACGCCACATGCTGTTCGACCACTTCCCAGACCGCGCACTGAGCATAATCCAGAGCACCTTGTCTGAGCTTGTTAACAATGCAGATTCCCTTCACGATACCTATGAAAACACGCGCACATACAGCGCGCCACCCATGCAGTCTGCTGTATATCCCCCCGGTGCGCCTGTACAGAGACCACAGGGAGCGCGACCCCCGGTTCTAAATGATCTTGCAAGCCTGCATCTTGATGGGGTAGCTGCAGCACCAGTATCTACTCGGTCAAAGACGACGCCGACAGTGTTGGACACTGAGGTAGCTGTTGCGATGCCTGGCAGGGACTCGACTGCGTCAACACGTGCTCGCAAGCCGGCGGCTGCAGCTGGACTCCATGTGTCTACAGGTGGCATGGAGGCTGACGTGGCGATGTCTTCAACGTCGGCGCTCTCACGCGTGTCGTCAAGCGGTGGCATGGGTGGGATGTAAGTGGCGGGTGAGGGGTCGTGGGTCGTGAATGTCTTGTTCATGGTGTTATTGGTGTCTGTGCTGGTGCTGTCCTGCAGCTGCAGAGTGGGCGAGTCGTGTGTGTAAATGAGGTGCTCTGTAGATGGGGTCTATGCAGACCCTTGGGCCTCATAAGTGCCTGCCAGCCTTGATGCGTGTGCCGTGTCGTGAGAAATTTTGGTGGGCAGTTGAACATCAACTCTGTTTCCCCTGCTGCCTACGAATTGTGTTCTCGAACAGAGACACGAATTAATTCATGCATAGAACTGAACGGTGCTCACGGCTACTGACAGCACTAGAGTTGAGTGGATGATCTCTTTTCCACTTTGTTGTCTTCCCTGCCACGTTTCACCTTACTACTTGCAAAAAGCGTCTTTCACTCTGCTATGCGTATCTTCTTGTCTTGTCGTGGAGGCGTTCACTACCTTCCTGGTTTGTACGTGTCTTGAAGATGTTGGGAAGTACTGGCCATGTGGGGTTCAGAGAGGTGGAACACCAGATTGTCGAGACTGCGCACAGATTTCAATGCTGCATTGCACTGTAGATTTGAAGGAATGTGTTAGCATGTGTATGCATGTTCCAAGCACACGGACGTGTGATGGACAGGCTGATTCTTGTGCAGGCTCATCTGTGTAGTGAATGATGGCACGTCATGGGCGTGCGAAGATGAATCCCCAGAACACGCTTCAAGTGCTGGTTACACACCATGCGATTGACGTGGGGCAGCTGAAATATGTCGTATAGCAAGCCTGAAGACTTGAGTGCGGTCAGGCTTGAGACGAAGCCGACTGTCTTGCCCCCAGCAGCAGATGTACAGCAGCACTGCGTTGTTCAGAGTTAGATCTGTTTCTATGCTCAACAGATCCATGTGAGCAAAATGTTCCGTCCAGAAACGCCAGAAACACAGCAGCCCTGTTCAGGTTTCTTCACATGAAGCTGCGAATGCCAGCTCCAACAGTCAATTACATGGATGTCTGGTCCACTATCATCGCCTGTAGTGAGTTGCAAACCGATGCAGTGATTCAAGCCTGCAGGCGCCTGGCCAGGCCTGGACAGGATCTCCAGCAAGCATGCGTTGCGTGCCACTGGTCTCCGCATGTACGCGTGCTCGCATGCACAACGTGGAATTGATTGCATGCTGGATCAAGGGACTGTTTTCGGTCTCCTTCAAGGTTGTTTAGACATTCTTCCTGGTGCATCCTGGATGCTGATGCTCCATCGGCTGAAGACGTGGAGAGGTTCGAAAGCTCGGGTATTGTCTTTCGCTATCATTCGGCTAAGATATACCAGACAGATCTTTCAGTGTTCTGAAGATCATTTGTTCTGTACTGTTGTGCTGTACAGAAACGAATGGTGGCCGCTAAGTGGAGTCGTGAAGATGAGTTCATGCGCTTGTTCAAGGCGCAGATCAAGCGCATGACAAGGGATGGCTTGGACACGCTGGTGTACATTGCTATAAAGGATATGAACGAGGTACGGGAAGCTGTTGTTGGCTTGATGTATGCACATTGCGTAGGTAAAGTTTTGAGACCAAGCCAACCGCCTCTTCCTACTGGTGATTTGTGGAGTGACAGTCGAACACATTCGCGCCAATATTTCTCTCTACATTCGTGTCTGTGTGCAGTGCTACAAAGCTGTGCCTGCTTTGGCCCTTCACTTCATGAAGAAGGAGAGCAAGGAAGGGCCTACAAGGCTAAACATCATAAGGGTAGTGGATGCAATTATAGGAAAGTCAAGGCTTAAAAGCAAGTCTAAGGATAAGTTTGGTGCGTCCCATTGGGGTCCGCGTACTGTTCAGTGCTTCAGCAGCTTGCAAATGCTGCTTCTGCCATCTAGTGCAAGAGCACATGATGAAACAATGACTGGTTGGATTCTTACAACATTTGGTCGTCACTGGCAACCTAAAATCACTTGCCAGATGCAGTTCGGTTCACACTGAACAACCAGTTCCGTTCACACAGGTTTTTGTATGCAGTGCCCCGCATGGAGGCCTCAAAGACGTGCCAGGCTTTGTTTACGTACATGAAAGACTGTGACATAGAGCACAAGACAAAAGCATCGAAGATCCTTCAGGTGTGGCGCAAGCACAGCGTGCTGTCACCACCGTGCCAGGCAGCCACAGAGGATGCACTGGGTACCGATCTTCTCCCAACATCAGGGGACTCTGCAGCTATCAAGGCACAAGGAGTATCTTCAAACGTTATGTCAGCGTCTGACAACGACGACCTCGTTGCTGATGCAAACACCAGGGCTGTAGCTGCCGCCGCTGCAGCAGCAGCAGCAGCCCATGCCCCAGTTGCACCCCCTGAAGCCGCACAGCGGAAGCATGCAGAACCAGCGTTCAACGACTCTTCTGATTCTGGACACAAGGCAACGGGAGTCAATTACTTGCCCCCCTCAGCAGCAGCACACAGCGCCAGCGCCACAGCCACCGTGGTCTCATCAGCTGAAGCCAATGTCTTTCCACAAGCAAAGATCCACAAGGAGCCTGCTCAGGACTCGCAAGCTGCTAGAACCTCCAGTGAGGAGATGCGCAGATCTCTGGCGCAGCTGTCGCAAGGTGGCCCTGCAGATGCGCTCACCCAAGACACAAAGAAAGCTGCCGCGCCGCTTGCACCATCAGGCAAAGACGCCGCACCACCGCTGCCCCCAGACGACGTCGCCCCTTTCGAAGCAGGCGTTGATGCTGTCGTTCTGTCGAGCGGTGCCACGCTCACCAATCCACAGATTGCAGTCGGCAAGCCTCCCAGGCGGTCCAAGTTCGACAAGCCGGCAACTGGCACATCACCCAGTTCCCCACCAGCTGACTCCTCGTCTGCCTGGACACCACCTATGCCGGGTACAGAAGCTCCTGCGCATTCTCCAAGCGCAGCCCCGCCAGGGCTACCGGCGTTGGCCGCTGCGAGCAATGTCTACGAGCTGCCCAAAGCCCCTGCGAAACCCCAAGGACCATCCTCGTCTGCTGCGCTCATGGCAGGAAGATCCAGCAGCGTCGAGCCCCACTCTTTTCCCATGCGTCCGCCTGGGGAAGCCCCAGCCCTCATGATGTCGGTGCCCACCACGCACTCTGCGCACACCTCTGTGCCTAACACACCACCAGAAGCTCGTCCAAGCTTTCAGGTGCGAAGTCAACTACCGGTGCCCCGACCGGTCCGCCTCTCACCTGCTGTAGTTCATCGCTGTTCTTTGCAGTGACTTGTCAGAATAGAATGTGTCAACGTAGTGGTTCAATTTCTCGGCATGCAATGAATGAAACACTTTTCGGTTGTTTACGAGAGGTTCGAATGCAGAATGAGAGGATGCCCCCACCATCCTCTCTAGCACCTGCCCCAGCCAATACTGCAGTAGAGCCTGGCATCACGCATGCCAGCATTGAAGTGCTGCCCCCGCCTTCCTTCGGAGAGGTCTGGAACCCTGCACCAAACGCTGTGAAGCCTGCAACCCCAAGCAAGCCCCCAGTCACTCCAGTTTCCGCTCCAGCAGTGCCTGTGGCAGTGTCCCCTACGCTGCGTCCTCCTGACTCTGGTTCTCTGCCGCATGTCAGCCAGCAGCATCAGCCTGCTCCGAGCACCCATCCCTCTGTTGCGCCTGGCGGCTACAACATGGCTATGGCTGCTGCTCATGCGCCGCAACCGTCGCCCTGGGCTCAAGGACCCTCCCCGCCAGGTGTGGGTGCGCAGGCATATGCTCAGCCTCGCGTTCCTCTGCACCAGGGCATGCATGCAAGTCCGCGCATGTCCATGCCTCCCCAGTTCCTGCCCAACGCTCCCCCAGGCTTCATTCGCAGCCCAGCTGGGCTGCCACCAGTGGGGCATCCACACAGCGGGCATTCGGCAGCAGGGCACCTGCCTGCGCCTGCACATAGCAGTGTGCCAAGGGTGCCTCCGCTTATGAACAGCAATGCGCCAAGGGCGCCGTTTCCAGGTGGTCCTATGCAGAGCAGACCTGTCCATGTGCCTTACAACCCCTTTGCAGCATCCGGCACAGCACCTGTGCCACTGCAGCGTCCTCAAGGGGGTGCCACGTGGCCGCTGCCACCACCATCTGCTGGGCCTGCATCTGGGCCTGCATCAAACTACCCCAGAGGCCCTGTGCAGCGCCCTGTCAGTATGCCTGTGCCAGCAAGCCAGGCAATGGCAGGCAACCGAGCTCCGCAGTTGCCAGGGCCACCGTCCAGGCCAGCAAGTGCGGCTGCTGGCGTCAATCCCCCAGCACCCTCAGACCAGCACCAGCAGCAGCCTCCTGGTCCACCTGCCAGGATGTCAGCAGCAGCGGATGATGCTGGGAGCGATTCGCCACCAGGGCTCCCCCCCCCGCCGCCGCCGCCTGCAGGCGGAGACTCCTGTAGCAAGTCAACGGGGCAAGAGAATTCATCCAATGGTCATGGATCGCATCTGAATGGCACTGCAGGCAAGGCGGGGTCGATTGATGCAGCTGTTGCGGGTGGTGCGGAGGGGGGTGAGGCTGCTGCTGTAGTCCCTCAGAAGCGAAGGCGGTCGAGATGGGATGACGAGGCACCCGTCAACGACTGATTCACATAGGTCATCTTTTGTGTGTCTCTCGTTCACAGGAGTACCACAATCCGATGTGTACTTGGTCAGAAGGGGGTCTGATTCGTGATAGGTACTCAAGTACACAGGTAGCTGTCGACTAGAAAAGATGCTTTGTGAGGTGGAAGTGGCATTTATACTGGCACACTGCAGCGCAAAGAGTTCACCGCCCTTCGAGCATCTGACATCAGCCAAGAACGCAGACGTAGCCAGTGGCACACGACGCAAAATAAGTCCAGCATGAGCAACCAGAACAAGAATAAGCGAGCCCAACAGAAACAGCGCCAAGTGCCTTTGCGAGGTGCACAAGCTGATTGATGCACAGTGACTGAACTGCGCATGTTGCCAGACAGGCCATGGCTTGATCCCAAAAAAAGCCTTCCTAAGGAATCGACATGGGTGCTTTCACATGTCTCCAGACACCACAATGTGGGAGTACATCAACAGTGGCACCACCATGTGGTTTACAGTAACATATTTTGCAGGTGCGCAATATTTTCCCATATTGAAATCTGCAGGACGCTGACATCCACATCCAACTGGCGCAGTCAAGGGGCGTGCGAAGTGCGCCCGATCACATACATGAACACCTAGCATGGCAACAATTCAACTGAACACTGCAAAACTCAGCAACTTCGAGGCAGGAGGCATAATAATTCAAGTCAGATGCTCAACCATCCATTCCAGAGAATCCTTCATCACCATGGCAGTGATGTCTGGTTTGTCTTGCAGCAGCTGGTGCTTAGCGCCAGCGTACACCTTGAAGGTCTTGTCTTCACACACTGATTCTTCGTACATCGTTCTTACATGCTCGATTTCTGTCTTGATGTCGTTATCTCCATGCATGGCCTGCACATCCACCTCCTGTTAGCTGTTCTGTTGTACCATCCACCACCACCCCTAGATTGATGTTCGGCTTCAGTTGTGTATCTAGTTGAACACTCGATGTTCGTATTCTGGCCGTTCATTTCAGAACTTGAGCACGTTTGGTATTAGCATCTGCCCGCAGTAAAACGAAAACCAGATGTGCGGACACCCCACTGCGATGTAAAGAAGCCAGCGCACCAGCCAGGGGGTTGTGATCTTCTTGGAATTCTCAAGGAGTTTGCCCGACACTCGTAATGCCGACGTGACACTTCGCAGGCGGGGGTTGCTCCAATGAATGAGGCTATCTTGCCTCATCTCTTGTATGCGGTCCACATCCCCAAACGATGCATCGAAATTGTCTGACATGGTCGTTGGCATCAAAATCCTGCACACTGCCCTCGTGTAAGTAACGTGGCTGAGCAAAGAAACTGCATGGAGCGAGTGTAGAACAAACCGTACTTGGGAAAGACGCATCCGAGTGCAAGCAGCCCCATGACAACCGGCTTGGGTGGCAACAGGTTCTGGGGCACTTTCACAGCCGCGCCAGATATAATGAGGCCCGAAAGTGCCTTGATAGCAGCATGCTCTGTGAACTTCGTCACCATTTCAAGAATAATCATGCCTGCATGTGTTGCATTGCGATTACTGCTGGCCCCTAACAGAAGCCATGCAACCTAAGATGCACCATAACACCATGGTGTGATCATGTGATGAGAGTTACTCAGAACCGTGTAAACTCTGAATTGTGTAAACTCTGTAAGGCTGCACCGTTAGGATCTTGGAGTTTGCGTGACATGAAAGCTGGCAAATTTCTCACTCCTTTACAAACCGGAAAGGTAGTGAACAGGCATGAACCCAAATAAATGGCAAATTTCTTTTATTTGCGGATAAAACATTTTTTATGAAAAAGTACTGTACATACTTCTAAACAGTCTGCCAAGCAAGCACAAGCCTCCTTATACAGTCAGGAACAAGGTAGCGTGCTGGTTTTTGAACTTGAGTGCGCGAGGAGTACTCTGTCGCACATGTCGGGTTTTCTGCCTGGCCCGAGGCAAAAAAATACTTGTCACGCAAATTCCATGATCAAAACGGTGCAGCCTAAACAATAACCGAACTTTGTAAACTCTACCGCATGAGTCCTTTCATTCCCATCTAACACACAGACCGGAAAGGCAGCGAACAGGCAAGCACTCAAACAGCCAGCTCTACTATTCGGCCAGAGCAAACAAGGCAAAGATTAAAAAATGCGGCGCACCTCCCATGGACTCCCCCCATATGAAGCTGGGCATTCCTGGATGCCTCTCCTGTGCGTAATGTAGCACCGCCACGGTGTCATTCGTGAAGTCTGAGAACTTCGGTGAGTACCCTGGGATTCCATCCACAACGCCAGAGTGCCCGTGACCTCTCAAGTCGTATGTCACAACAACAAAGCCTGTACACAGGTAGTGCAATATGGTCACCTCTTCAATTTCAGCGCTAGATTTAGACATCTTTGTATCTGCCAGTCTCTCGATACTGCATCTGACGAGATCATGAACCGCACATGATGAACAGACTACTGCAGAATGGTGCCTACAACGTGGGAGTTCTGCCATCTTGCGTGTGCGTGTAAACCTGCAGTGTATGCGACACAAGGCTGGAGAACTCACCATTCTTTGTGAGAAACTCTGCGAAAGGCTTGAAATAGCCCGAGTGCCAGGTCCACCCGTGTACAAGCACCACCAAACCTCGCGCTTGTGTGCCAGAAGACACTAGATACTCTCGGGTGTACAGCTCAATGCCATCGGGGCGACAAAGTGCACGAACTTGAGCTCCGGTGCTGTCCTGCAACCAATAACCGACCGATTTCAGCTGCATACGTTCTGTTATGGGACAGATAGTTCCTGAATCTTCCTGGCTACAGTGACTTCTGAAGTCTACAGATCAAATTGACACAGCCCGTCAGAGTCAATCTCTGCACACGCTATGTTCACGAGTCATGAATCATGACTGAAGGATTCAATCCAGCATATCACACGCCAGCACAGTTCATCGGGACCCACCTGAACCAACGGCATCTCGCCATTTGTGCTCGGTTCCTCTGTGCTTTGTGGCACATCTGCCTTCTTTTCTACTTTGTTTGCTTCCGCAGACCTCAGCGCCTGCAAGCAGACCTGGGTTACTCACACACCCTGCCAAGCAATTAACAGAACGCAGAGACATGCCAGCGAAGAGAATTCTGGCACTTGGAAGAATGCTGATCTCGGAAGTTGCAACGTGACCCACGCAGGAGCAGAAAACCCCGCACTTCGAGGACTTTGGTGGTCACAATCGCTGAAGCCAGTACTGTTGATAGTTCTTTGATCATGTTGCACAAGGAAAAGGAAAAAAGTCGGTGTGAAGCAGGTACAGCTATCTTCGTGGGTTATAAACTACGGCGCCTCGTACTGAGTTCTCGCCACAGGATACGACAAGATGCGTATTCAATTCAGTCCTCTCTTGAACTGCATTCGTGCGGTGACAGCTGTGCCCAACATCGTCGTACGCGTGCATCACATATATAGCTCTTAGCGGCGTCTGGGAGTCATTGGTGTACAAAAGGTAGCGAAGTACGTTAGCGCCAAATATGGACGCTCCGAATATTTGGTCGAACCACGTTTACAAGCCATCATCTTATGATCGTATATGCTGAGCATTCACATGCATCAAGAAGTATCTCAGCGCTGCAGCGAAGTAACGCTTCGAGGCGCCTCGTTTTTCTGCAAAGAGGCAACATTGTACCAAGCGATAACCAAGGTACGAATGTGGGTGCCTGTTCGCAAATGGTACGTATGCACGTGAGCCCCAGCTTGAATGTGCGACCGGTGCGGCCGGTGTGACCTCTACCTCACACCGGTAACTCAATGCTGTTGCAGAAACGCTGCCAAAAGCACAAGCTACTTCCTTGTGTGGTGTGTAGCAGAATCATGCAGAGCGGTTCAAATTCTTTGGTTCCGTTCACCGTTCACGGGACGGGCTCTGGCCAGAACAGATCTGGAAGGGCTCTTCCCCATAGAATGAATTGTCCCACATTAAAATCGCGTGACGTAGCAACCACTTATCGTAAGGGTCAATAACCACATTCGTTGGATTTGTGCTCATGTGCCCAGCCCGTGCCCTGGTTGTTAACTAACCAATCGCTTTGAGCAGACATGCACAAAGAACGAGCGGGAGGAGCTGACTGTCGTACCTGGTGTAGCGAAGCTGAAGAGCGAAGCATGCCCTCGTGTGGCGATGCAGGGGCTAAACATCGTGTGGGGGGGGGGGGCGGGTGGTGCGCTCCCATGTTCCCATTGTGAGCCCTCATGTGCCCTGCCGCAGAATGGCACGCCGAACACATTGCCGAGATGTCACGGATGCTTGTAGGCAAGTTCCCACAGGCCTCCACACCCTCACCGTCACATCAACTCGTCCCTAGTGAGCCCCATACCTTGCCCATTGTTTGCCTTGAGCCAGTCTCTGTAGCGCCTGAGGTCCTTGTCGTCAGGATCAGTGTCTCTCCACATCCCCCTGCACGGCAAAAGTTCTTCCAGCCCTTAACAAGCTGAAAAGGCAGTTAAGGGCAAGACCCGGAAGCCACAGCAGCACCAGCAAATATGAGACATCAGTTATTGTAGTATACAGGTAGTTCAGGCTTCTTCTGCTACGAGGGTTCGAGCCTGCTCTGGAGTTTGGGGTCGCAACAGCATGACAGCACGCAGGGGGCTGGTTCTGATCACCTGCAAAAAATCCAGTACGCGTCACTGGCGTACTTCCCAACGAATCGCAACTCTGAAGGCCGCTTCCAGGGCCGCAGGTAGTCGGAGCTCATGGCAATGATGCCCCGCGCCCGGAACCGCTGAAACCCAAGCGGTTGAATGATGGCTTCGAGCACTGCTGGATCAGCAGCTGCTGCAGTTTGTGCTTCTGGAATGACAGCCATCAGGTCTTCCCACAGCCTCCGGACCTGCAACCGGCTTGCTTCTGCTTTCGCTGCTAGGCAAGCTCCAAAGGCCGTTAGCTGTGCATGCACTTGGTGCTCAGGCGCAAATGCGTTCGGTGTGTGTGCACTTGGTGCTCAGGCGTAACGGCATCTTGCCCAACCACAGCCTGACCCAACATGCAAAGGGGATGCTTTGTGTAGGTGTGCCTGTCTTTGCACACACTGACAACTCCGAAAGGTGCAAATACTCTATGAGGGCTGCACCACGTCCGAGCGACTCCAATACCCTTACAAACCAGAAAGGTAGTAAATAGGCAAGAACCCAAACAGCTGACAGCAGCCAACACGAAAGAACCACCACTCCACTTGAACGGCACAACAGCATCATCAATTTCCCGAGTGACTCTTCTGCTTCTGAAAAGTGGACAGTTACACATTCATGGTAGTGGCTAGGATCTAATGCAACGACAAAAGATCCAGACGGGAGAGGGAACATTAGAATTCCGAAGCAAGCAAGTGACTGCAAGTCTTCCACTCACCTTTCGCACTGCAAAGTGCAGCCACTTCTGCGAACCATAGACCGAACTATTTTGCAGATGCCCGGTTAAACCGCAAAGGCATCACATAGGCAACAACCAAGAAACCTAAGCTGTACTCATAATTCCGTATTCCGTACTCAAATATACAATTAGAGACTTCCATGCATATGTGTGCCCCCACTGTACGCGCTGCAAGTCTGCAGGCAACAGGGCAAGAACCAGAGCAGCAAGGCGAAAACAACACTGAGTAGTTGGGCACTTTTATACCTACTGTTCAGGAAAAACATACAGTGATATTTCACATCATGTCGTTTGGGGCCTCTGACAAACCAGAAAGGCATTAGATCGTTCACACCACGCCATTGACATGATCCAGTTCATACGCACGCACACCGCAACGTTACCTTGCAAAACTGCAAGCCCCTGCCACAGTGCTGGCAGGCAAGACAGAATGGGCTGTGCAAGCCCTTGCCGTACCTGAGTGGCTGTGGTGCGGTTTAGCAACATGCATGCAAGCAGAAGCTTCCAGGGATTGTGGAAGACCTGTTCTTCAATCAGCCCGAAGGGGGATGCGGGGGGGATCCACGTGGCTTGCTGAGCTGGCGGGGAGCCGCTACTCTGCTCCACCGTTTGCTCCTGCCAAGGCACCTTCCGCCTGGGAGCATGGGAAAACAAGTCATGCATACAGGCACCCCACAGCCCTCAGGAAGTATCTTTAACAAGCTGGAAAGGCAATAAATTGCAATAACCGTATTATCCAGCAGCAACATGCAACAAAGACAACCAGTTCACTTGAACGGCACAACAGCACCATTACGAAAGTCATCAGCACCATTACGAAAGTCATCAGCACCACTACGAAAGTCATCTGCAGCAGGGCGGGGACGAAGGCCTAGAAAGCGGTCCGCAAGACCACAGACAAATGATTTTGTCAACAGGTAAAGCATCATCAGCAACAGCAGCACCAGTAAGTAGAATGCAACCAGCGATGGAAAGTGGGTCATAGCCTGCAGTGCACTGGGACAAGCTCACAGAGGGGTGCAGGGCGCAGCACCTCTTGCCTGTACTACCCACAACAGCATATGTGACATCCTTTGGTGGTGATAGAGTCTGCTTTCTGGTGACACAGGAGTTGGCTAGCTTCTGGCACAAGATGCTGTTTGCTCCAAAGTGGTGGACGGGAGTCGAGTCTGGCGAGCCCATCATGTCCAGTTGCCTCTTGAGCCGTGTGTGGAGTGTTTCATTGTGCCCTTGAGTCGTGTGAGAGATGCTTGCATGGAGCAAGGAACCATCATCCCCCTCAGTTTGCCATCCACACAAAGTTCTGTGGCTCCCACCCAGCGACATGTACCTGCAGCACATGAAATATTCATCACTGATCATAGTTATTGTCGGTCCTTGTAGCTTTTACAGGCATGGACTCGGAACTGGATGAAACATGCTTCCAAAGGACACTATGCTAGGTACCTAAACGAAGGCAAAGAGTACTAGGCAAGCCTCAAAGCGTCAGAACTCCATACTTTGGTTTTCTTTATTCGCCTTGCGCTGAACTGCCACAATAGATGGGTTGTGAAGATGCTCTGGAAGAGCTGTGTTGCCTGTTGATAGGAAGCAATCAAATCAGGAGCCTGCAGTCAGCCCTGCAATCTAGTTCATTGTGGTTGTGGCTGCTTACTTGTGCTTTGTGCCAGACAGACTGCTCCAGATATGCAGTCTCGCTAGAGTCTGTTGCAGCTGGTGAATGGTACCGGTGGGATTGAACGCCGCGCCGGCGGGAGACTTGCATGTGGACTGTTCGGCGGCTCTCCTTTGCAGCACGGCAGCTCGGAGATCATGCCCCCTGTCCCTCATAAACTGCAAAGACAGCTGATTCACCCTCTCTCCGCGCGCTGCAAAGCCCTTCCGCCCGACCAGACACCGTCGTGGACCCCGTCATACCTCAACTGCTCTTACCGTTCTGCATACGCGAAAACTCCACGTGTTGCAGAAACCATGCCTCACTCAGCTGTTTGGAATTCTCACCCTGCCGGATACGGCAAAGGTAGTCGGAAATGGTGCGCTCCGAAGTGCTGTTCTGAACGCCAGCACATCTCCGTGCTCGCGATGACATCCGGTGATTCTAGATTCTGAGTAAACCGGTTCCAGTCGTGTATTCTGAGGACTCTGCTTTTGTGCAGCCGTGTGTGCGGGAACCAGTGGGGCATCGTCAGGAAGTACGGCCTGAACATCTGCCGTCAGTGCTTCCGTGAATATGCGAAGGACATGGGATTCACGAAGGTGTGAGAGTTCTGTTGTTGCTGGTTCATGTTTGAGTTGACTTGCAGGGCTAGGTTGGTGCTTTGTGCTTTGTACTCGAGAAATCAGCACAACCTGTGTCTGTCCAACTGTCTCTATCTTACCTGTACGAAACGAGCCTGTATGAAACTGTCAGTTCTCATCTTTGCACTTCTTCAGCTCAGGCTCCTGGACATGTGCAGCTGAGCTAGAGGAGTCATGCACTGACACACAAGGCAGGTCATGTTGTGCATAGTAGCGCCTGCCTGGAAGTGTGACAAGCGGACGTGAAGAAGCAATGGATACCTCACGTGCTCTGTGGATAATGCTCCAGCTGGGTAGTGGAACAGCTGTTGGCAATTCAGGATTATGCTGCAACAGTGTGCTGATGTAACGTCCTATTGAGTAATGCATCAGGCGTTATATGCACCTTGTGTTTGAGTTCTCTTCTTCTTTGGAAGGTTTGGGGCACGCTTTCGAGTGCCACACAGAGGCCCGATTGGGGAAAGGCAGCGAATCACGGAAATGCGGGTGGCCTGAACACACTCGATTCCGCTTCCAGTGTGGGTCGATCCCCGTTTGTTCAGAGCAGCTCACGGACACAAGGAAACACATACAAGAGCTGCAAGCTACATGACGTTGCTTGTGTCCCAACACACACGCCCTGAGATGAGGTGTCGGTTGCGTCTGAAAGTCCAAGGACACCCTTTTTCTGGGCCGGGTAGACGTCTGGACGTACCAACAGGGAGAAAACAGCCGTGGTGTGCAATAGAAAGATAGCATCACACAATGTGTTCAAACTGCCTTGTTCATGTTCAATCAATAGTGGCACAGCACACAAGCGCACATGCTTAGGGACATCTCCAAGAAGGTAACCACTATACGCACAGCATGCACACAAGGCAGACCCTACCAGAGCAAGTACATGGTGTTGTCAGTTTGGGATTAGGTGTACAGGATCTTGCTTGATCAGTAGTCTGACCTTGACTTACTGTCTTCATACAGCCTGATACACAGTAAAATGGAGCACAAGACCCTTATAACCCACTGATTAGTCGTATCTAGTACAGAAGAGCGACGCAGGTTGAAGCATACCGCGTATAAATGGAGGTAAGCAGGACACACGGAGCACTGCTATGTGGCATCATTGTAATGATGCACTCTCATGCATACTATGTCCCGCTATCTCACATTGATACGCAGACACACTGTCAGGAGACCAGGGCCAGGCTTTGCCGTGCAAGCGCAACTGATTGCTAGTGTAGACCACACCTAAATACCTGAAAAGCAAACGATAAAAAGAAACTAGTCGTGAACCGCGCCATACCAAGGGCTTCGGCCTCAGCACCCCCAACGGAGAGGAATAAGGACAGACAGCCACAAGCGATACATGACCAAGGAGCCAAACGCAAAGGCTGAAAGGAACAATGCAGATCAATACAGAGGAAGCAACAGGGACTGCATTATCAGGAACAACAGCACCAAGTAGGAGGCAATGGCCGTGCTGAGGCAGAGCCATCCCATGTCACAGAGCGGCACCACAGCAACTTCGCAGACCCGTACAGTAATAAAAGGGTACACCACAGACGCAGAGTAGTGAAGCATAGACAGGGGGAAGACGAGATAGCGAGTGAGTCTGGACGGGGACCAGCGCTCTGCAACCCGCCGGAAAGTGCGGGCAATACTTCAGTTCAGCTTCACAATTCCAGCGATAATCAAAGGCTGGCCCCTTAGAATTTGACCGAATTTTGAAAGTCCCCCCCCCCCCTGGTTCACCTGACTGAGTCCGTGCAATTTTCAACAATTGTGTACAAAACTGACGTGGGTTTACATGCTCAGGTGGGGGAGGCCCAGGGGTACGGCGTCGACGTGACACAGTCGCCGTGGGTGGGTGAGCGGCAGCAGCATGCTGGCGGGCAGAAGACACAGAAGTCTGCATGACGTAACCAAGGTGGAGGCCCCACCTTTGTGATGCCGCGAACTGGACACCCCCCATTGGGGTTGTACAGCAGAAGAAGGTGGTGGAGAACGTGGCGCGATGTGGTGCACGCAAAAAAGTCGCACCAGGTACTGCAGCTTTCGACAGATGCTCCTAGACGTAGGCCTGCTTTCTGGATCAGTGATGTGATCTATAAATTGCGCTGTTCCATGGCTGCGACTCACTGGCCAGTGCCCTGGGCACACATTCGGTCCCATATCGTTTGAAACACTTGGCCGCTTCAGCCCCAGGCCATGCAGTTCATCGATGATACTGAGGCCACCCACTCTGCATTCCCGCGCCCGGACCGCCACAGCGACCCCTGGTGAATGCGTATCGCTGGCTGTCAGTTTTCCTCTGTAGGTACATGTCCCGCATTGACGCCTGAGGCGGGCCTACAGACAACCAGCACCGGTTCCAGCTGAATCCCTGGGGCTTCCACGCCCTCGCCTGAGACATCTCACCAGCTGGGTGATGACATCTTTTTGTTTTGTCTCGGAGCGGGTTGAGGCATGTGTGCTACTCAAGACTTGTGTGTTGGCAGTTGTCACCCTGCCGTTCTTTTTTGTGTTCGTGTTCCTAGCTCCTTGGCCTCTGTTCTTAGCTGTTTGATGCTTTCAATCCTCTGCTCCATTTCTCCAGTCCTATCGATGTAATATATATTCAATTCTCCAGTCCTATCGATGTAACATCTGCACAGTATGGTGTGATTACCGAGTAATAACTTGTATGATGATGTGATGACGATCCTCCAGCTCCTCACCTCATCACTTCGGACGTACAGGAATTGTCAGGAAAAGCCCGGGGTATGTGGTGTGCCCTTCAATAATTGGTGTATTCTTCTTGATGACAATTTTCGGTATTCTTGTGGTCCAAGAAGCCTGGATCAATTGTACGCCGACTGGCGTCCCTCATCTGCTTGTCTGACGCACAATGCACCAAAGCTGAGCTCTATATCGTGTGCAACACCGCGTGAGCCCATTCTTTTGTGCAATTTTAACTGTGCGTTCGCGGATTGATTCAGGAAGTCTGCTTGGTGCTGTGTCAGTGACTACCTCGCTCTACTGGCAGTGCCTCGTCGTTGAAATCCATTATCTTGGCACCAATGCAACCGTAGTTTCGTCCAGATGTACGTAAGGACGCGTGTGTGTAATTGGGGGAGCAAGGAGTGCATGATGAAATGAGCTCGCGCTGCACCATGTGCGCTACCTCACGAGGCCTCGGCGCCTGTTTACAATAGTGCTGTGCGTGCTTTCGATAATTGCACGTTTCATGCTGCGACCGCGCTCATGCAACAGTGTGGTGTCCGCAGGCTGCAAAGTTGTGTGGTGACATGTTGTGTTCATAAGCTGATCAGTCAGTGTGTCACGCAGGAGGACTGCGATACTAGAGTCCATCATGTGTCACAGAACTCAGTACAAGACAACACTGGGGCACATTATACATGTATGGGTGCAATAAATTCGTCTGTGAGCGCCTAGTTGTTTTATGGCGTTCCTGACGTGTTTTCGCAGTCAACAGAGAACACGTTTGCTCTGCTTCTCGTTCCAAGCAGCTGAACGGTCCCCTATCGTGTTACTTATGCCTCGGGGTTTACGTGTGCAGCAGTATACCAAGCCAGTTCGGACTCAAGGCCCTGTTGATGGAATTGGACAGCAGGGGTCCCCATGGGGAGGGTGCACGGGCAGACTCAACCTCGCAGCTGGAACGGGCCGCAGAGCAGAGGAACAATTCGAACGAAATCCTCGACGAGACAGTCATAAACCGTCCCAGCTTGCCAAACGTTGGCACACAACCCAGCGATGCTGCCGAGCCAATACCACTACTATCTCCAACCACAATCGCACATAGCGATGCATTTGAATCCGAAGATGCACCAGAGCGGGATGACGAGGCAGCAAACGCTTCGGAGAGCTTGTCCCATGATGCTGCAAGGCAGGCTTTAGCGTGGGGGGGGATGTCCAGCGATGAAGACGAAGAGGGTGAATTCCTAGACCCAGATTACAGCCCTGACTTTAGTTTAGACGATGACCTTGTGGCAGACATCGGACTGGCTCAAAATGTGGTGATTCGGCTTGCTGCGGAAGAAGACATCGACTCTGATGATGACAGCCACCAAGAAGCTCCCAATAACTTAGTCAGTGGCCTACTAGGTCGCATAGGCCTGCGAGCAATGCTTCGAGGGGGTATGAACAGAGCACCAAGGTATGCGCTGCACTCTGTTGCTAGCCACAGCTTGTGGTAGCAAGAGGTGTGGAGACACCAGAAATATATGCAGGAGAAACGTGGACTTCCCTAAAGTGACGAGCCAACCAGTCCCATTCCTGCGCAACGCATTGAGTCACGAGCTACGACAGCACGTTACACCTGTGGCCACTAACCCGCGCAGCCTGCAGTTGTTTTCGCAACCCACGTCTGCAGCCCCGTTGACACTCAACGATCTGAATCAGCCTCTAGACAGGCTAGGCATATCCAGCAGCAACCGCAGAGGCTCTGATGAAGATTCTGAGAGCCCAGGTTCAGGGCCCCGGGGAGGAGGGGGGTTCACGTTGCTGCGGCGCAGTGACAGATCAAGGCCAGGCCAGCCCCGCGGCAGTGCCCGGCAGGCACCTGTCGAGGACCCAGACGCTGTGCTACTGGAATCACAGCAGCTGCATGCGCGCATGCAGAGCTATGAGAATGTTCCGATGTGGATGCGGCGTCAGAAACGAATCCAACAGCAGCGGGCAGCTGCGCAGCAGAGCGGCAGCCCTTGTGCAGGCCGCCGCCTGAGCTCCGCCGCAAGCAAGTTTGTGTCGGGTCTATCCACGAGCACGCGCGCCGCGGTGGCTGCAGCGAGAGATCGGAGCCTGCGCGGGAGCAGGGACGGGGCTGGGTCGTCTCCGAGGGGTGACAGCGCCACCGCTGCGGAAGGTTCCGGGGGCGGCAGTGGTGATGGGCATGGGGGCGCGCATTCGAGCAGCCTGGTTGCGGCGCTCATGGCCACGAGGCAGAATGATGCAGAGCTATGCGCGGGTGATAACAGCGGTGCGGTGCTGTCGGAGGATGCGAGGGGTGGGGGGTCTGGGGCAGGGGTGCGCAGGAGGTCCTCCCTGATGCGGATGAGGTCTAGCGGTTCAAGCCGCAGGGAGTCGTTAAGGGATGGGCAGGCTGGGACGCCCACAGAAGCCGAGCGATTAGCTATGGAGAATGACCCTGTAGCCACTGGAGATTCGGCAGGGGGCAGTCAGCAGGAGTCCGGGGAGCCACATTCGGTGCCCCCCCGTTCAAACCTCGCATGCATGCTTCACAGCCGCGAGTCTGCACTGCAAGGTGCGGCAGTCTGCTTCCATTCATTGTGCGCATGTGCATGTACGTCGCACAGTGCATGGGACCCATGCATCGCACAGGTCAGAAGGTGTGATGGACATGTACTTCGCGACGACGTGCGTGTCTGCGGGGTCTTGTCGTTAACATACAGGCCTTCTGTGCTGCACATCGAGCACAGCTGCTTCATGACGTGCCTGTCTGCTGATTTGGGCGATGTAGTGCCCCTTTCCAGTGTCGCATGTGCCAAGCCTTCCATACTCGGTGGTGAGGGCGATTGTGATGCATTCGTAAAATTTTCCAGAAAGATAAAATTATGCTGTACAACACATATGCAGAAGCTGCCGGCTGCAGTGCGTCCGGATGTTGTTGCTGCTGATCTCCTTCTTTGTCGTCATTCTGCTGTTCTTTGGGGTGTTTTTGGGCCATGTATCTGTAACGCGTATGCAGGAGCTGATGGCTGGAGTGCGTCCCAGACGCGGCATGTGTGCTCGATGATGTATCCTCCTGTGCACAAGGTGCGGCAGATTGAAGCGCGCCCAGCCAAGGCGTACATCGGCCAGTACTCGCATCGGGGCGACCTGTTCGTGGCTGCGTACCAAGACTCTCGCGTGCGGGTTTTTGATACTTCACGGTGTGCCTCTTCCACTGGTCATGCTGCACTTGCATGAGACGAGTCTGTATTATATTCCAGAGTTACTGTCTCAGAATTAGCCGGTACTCCTGGGCCCGAACACCGGTCCATACAAATAGAGCCTGCAAAGGAACAAGTAAGAACAGAAAGAGAAAATTGTTGTCTTTTACGAGAACGACAGTTTCACAAACGATCGAGAAAGTCGTTACTGGTATGCCTTTGGGCTTTGCAGTCAAACTGCGTGTTGATCAAGCAGCTTCTGTTTGAACAGTTGTTTACGAAAAACTAGTTCATGTCACGTGCCAAGTAAATGCCGGGTGTATGGGTTGGAGAGGTGTCATCCACTGGGTTGACATGCATGTTGGATAGCATGCCCGTTTCTGGTGGTTTCCCCCTTAGAATTCGTGAGCCTTCCTTGCGCTGATCCACCATGTGCCGCTGACGCTGAAGCTCATTGCTTGTATGGCGTAGTCCCCGGATGGTTTCTTTGGTGGAATCTAGTCCACGAGATAGTTGAAAGGTTGCAAAATTTTGAGTGAATTCGTTATGGTTAATGTTTCACAAGTCAAGTGAAGAGGGGTTTTTCTAGTGTTAGTTGCTTCTGGCTATTTGGGCTTACTACCTTCATGGTTTGTAAGAAATGCTGTAAATCTAGCTGAGACAAGTGAAAAATAGCAACATAAAGGTGATAGATCCAACAAAACTGGTTCTGACATGAACCTTTTCTCCCATCAGCAACTGGAGAAGGCAGTCCAGGGACTCCACCGGGGATTAATTCTGCAGCAATGGCTCTGGAGCCTCAGGCATCCATCAGTGCCGCTGGCGCTTCTATCGACTTTCGCAAACAGTGTAGTAGCGTTACTACTATAGTAGCAGCTATTGTAACGATAGGCTTGTTATTTAGGATATTAATAATAGGCTAATATTACGAACCGGAAAGGCAGAGAATAGGCATGAACATGTTACTAGCAGGCTTGTTTCTTCAACCTGATTTGCATGGTTCACTGAAGTAGATGCACGCAAGCGAGCAACTTAGAGAGGTACAGTGCGAACAGCTGTGAGGGTGCAGGGCGGACGAGACAGTGCTGGTGAAGGACGTAGAAGCCAGGAGGCTCAGGTGGACCATCACAGACACCGCGATCTCCCGCGACTCAGCATTCCTGCTGTACTCCTCCATATCCCAGTACGTGCACCTCGTCAACCTGAGTGGAGGCGCTGGCCCTGTGCACAGCATCGCAAACATCACTGAAGTCCACGAAGAGCTCGACTTTCTGGTATGATACCACCCCGTGGACTTGATATGAGAAACGCAAGTGAGGAGGGTTTGCACCTGCCCGCCCTCAGTTGCAGTGGTGCTGCTTGCTCCAGTACTTCCCCATCATGGCACCAGTGCGGCTGGTGGGTGAAATGTTTCTTTTGTAGAAGCCGAAAACGCAGTGAATTCTCAGGGTCCCGAATAGAAATCTGCAGCAATGCGGCTGGTAGGCGAAATGAACGATGCTGGCTGCTGAGGTGTAACATTTTTTACAGGGGGGTGCCGGGGAGACTTCAACAGGGATTTGGTCGCTGGCTTGGTCTCCCACCGCATCAGAAGTGGCTGCAGGGACCTCCCAGCCAGGTGTCATTGTGCATGACCTCGCGGCGTGCCGCACGGTGCTGGCGGCTCTGTGCCATCATGATGACGTCAACGCGGTGACCTACGCGGACCCTTCCGGAAACATCATCGTTTCAGGGAGCGATGACACCCGTATCTTCGTCCACGACAGGTGTGGGGTGCTGAATAAAACGAAAACCACAAGCATGGAACCACAAAGAGCGCCTACACTTGCCGAAACAGTTTTTGCCGTTGTTGTGATGTTGGTTATGGTTACACACGCAGGATTTATGGTGCTGTTGTGTACCTGTGTTGCGCAAATGGTGTCCACAACATCATGGATCATGCGAATGTTCACGCGCATGCATGCATTCTTGGGGGGGTTCTTATAGTACGTAGCACTATATATACACACACAAGGCTGAACGCCTCAAACCGGGTTACAAACCGGAAAGGCAGTGAATAGGCATGAAGGCTGTACGCCCACATTACGCGACAAAACTGGGCAGCTCGGCTCATTGAGCAGTGGGGCAACAAAGCAGTTGCAGGACAAGCACTCAGCACAGGTCAGATGCCACAGCATCTCACTTGCTGATTTCCACCACAAACACACCCCTCGGCGGCCACAGGATACCCTCCATAGGAGGGACTTCAGCGCGTTGTAATCGAGGGCTTGCATTATCGAGAGGTGAAGTTGGCAGTGTGCCATGATTCACACCTGGATTGCGTCAGTGACTTGCAAGATTTGATTACGTTTGAAAACTGATGCTCAGGGTGCCGAAACATTATCTCATCTCGACTGCCTCACTCAGGGCATCAACTGATTCACTCAAATGATTGGGTGGGTGCAGGCGGACGATCCAAGAGGCCGTGACGGCGCCAGAGGGGCAACTGCTGGGCCACACTGAGGGCGTCACCCACGTCAGCGCACGCGGTGACGGCATCCACCTCATCTCCAATGCCAAGGACTCCACCGTACGCATGTGGGACCTGCGCATGATGACCCCGGGCTCTCAGTCGGTGCCCCGCTCCGAAACTGTGCGTCTCCTCTCCGCCCTGACTGTGCATCGAGTCTGTATGCATGCCAGCTGTTTAGTGCTCGGATAGCTGCCTGCTGTGAGTTCTAGTGTCCTCGGCAGCCTATGCATGTTGTGTATGTGCATGTGTGTGTGTGTGTGTGTGTGTGTGTGTGTGTGTGTGTGTGTGTTTGTGTGGACGATCTCGTCCTGAAGGACTTTCAATAATCACTGGGCCCCCACGCTAAGCATGTACCACCATCTTACAAACCGGAAAGACGTGGTAGACACTGCAGTAGAAAGTTCGCAGGCGGCAACCCACATGTCCAGATGCCTTGATCACAAAAACCCACCACTTCACTGGAAGGGCACAGCATGCATACAGCCTCATAACCGGTACTTCTGTACCACGTGTATGTCCCCCCAAGGGCACCTAAACTTGTTCGTATGCCTGGAAACCTGTAGGGATGTCCGCACACATGTCCATTCTTCACAAGGGATTTTGCCCACAATGCAATTATTTCACACTACAATTCACTCTTCAAGTCACACTACAGTTCACACTACAATTCACCAGAGTTACTTCCTTGTGAGCGTGACATGTCAAGTAACACAGCATGCCTTACCACCGCTGCACCTTGCAGAGGTCGCTGAGCTACTTCGATTACAGATGGCAGCTGTACCCTCAGGCGGGCCTTGCCACATCTCGTGCCACAGACAACTCTGTGATGGTTTTCCGAGGCCACAAGGTACTTCAGACGCTGATACGTGCGTACTGGGCCCCAGAGCACTCGACCGCGGGCCGCTGCATCTACTCAGGGTCTGCAGACGGCTCAGTGTACATCTACGACACGATCACAGGCCATGTGTTGCACGAGCTGAAGCACCACGCAGACATCGTGAGAGACTGCAGCTGGCATCCCACGCGCCCGCAGCTGATGAGTGTGAGCTGGGATGGCAGCATTGTGGAGTGGGGCCCGAGGCCGAATGGATTCGACTTCAAGCCATCCCTCTGCGTGCATGATGACTGGTGACTCATCGGTCGCGGCCGTGACAGCAGTGGTCTACAGGTACCCTACTACTAGGTACCCTTACATAGGGATATTCTGGATGAATTGGGAGCGTGTTTGGCTGTCATGTAGAATAATCCCGGCAGGCCTGCACTGCACTGCAGAGCACGTCGTGGTGTGATTTGACTTTGTGTGCATGAGCAAGAGTCATGGATACATGATGAGACTTGACTGACGGATGCATGTTCAGGTGTCATGTCTGACCATGTGCGGTTTGCATCGTCACGGTGCATCGTGATTTGTGATTCATGGCCAAAACCGTAGCATGTACCTGAGCATGAGATCGTTGTGTGCTACATACACAGTTTGGTGCTGTTTTAATGCCAGCAAGCATTGCCTGGAGATGCGTCCTTTGTTTGTTCAGGGCTGGTGCATGTGCTAGTGTTGCGCCCGTTTGACGAGCTGTGTTCGCCCAAGCCCACGTGCACACATCACTATGTGAAGATCTGTGCACGCCACCAGTGCTTTCGCACGTCCATGTGTCTTTATCTGTATATGGGAATTCTTATGCCTGCTCCACTGACATTTGTTGCGAGAGTATGCCACACACATCGCCATTTGGGGAGCCCCGGTCTGTATGTGTGGATGCCAGGCTTGACGTCAAAGTACGGGCACACCGCGGTTTGAGATTGGCTTGGGAGTCTGCAAGAGAGTGTCAGAGAGGCTCTATTCACCACCTTGCCGGTTTGTTAACAACTCCTGTCAGAGAGTCCCAACGCGTTCTGGCCGATGGTCCATACTTGAGTGGGGTGGAAGTGCCCGTACTCTGGGGAGGGTGATTAATATTCGGTCATGGTGGTCGTGGCCACATGAGGCTGCATGCTGGTGACTGTATGCATGTGAGCGGTTTGCTGGGTTCAGGGTTGGAGCTGTGGATATTTTTTTGTGGTGTTGTCTGATGGTTTTAACCTCTTGCTGATGTCACCGCTGGGGCGGGGTTGGATGCATTGCCCGTTGCATCTAGCTGCGTTCTTGGTGATGGAGATGTTGTGTGTTCTTTGCGTTATCAGTTGGGGGTGTGTCCTGCGGCTCTGCAGGATCGCCCTCT
>JAUMHD010003779.1:0-14659 GCA_032359135.1 Ulvella scutata
CACATGCCCAGGGTGCGCAGCAGCGCCCGCCCGCAATGCATGGCCGATGCATTGCGCACCTCCAGACACACCAACCCTTAGCTGATTGGGTGCCAACGAGGGGCCGGCAGTTGAACACAGCTGAAGGAAAGAACATAATACGAGAACCGAGGGAAAAAAACTGATCGGAAACCTCGACATACTCAGGAAGGAAATTCGGTCATGCCATGCCATTCATCTAGATGCTCTGTGGTATGAACCTTGCAGCGATTCAGAGTTCTTGACTAGTAATTATGTAGTCTGCCTCTTTGACTCTTAGACGATTTAAGTTGGATGATTTGCAGCTGTTTTGGATTAGAACACTGTACCCAAACTTGTGGGAGTTCATTCTCCGGCCTCAGTGCCTTGTTCTCCCCCCATTCACCTTGCCAACCCTGCACACACCGTATCCAACAATGGGGCAGAACATATTATCTCAGAAGAGGAGACGGGTTGGTGGTGGCAGGGTGCGGTCACACTGCCAGCCGCATCCATTCACATATGTATACAGAGAATCGACTCACATTCTGTTGCGCCTACTAGGAGTGTGATACTGAACTCACACTATTGACATTACGTTACTGTTTGTAATTCCTGACATATGCTGTTCATGTGCACATCTGTGCTGAACTGACACCCGCCATCCTTCTCCCAAAGCTTTGTAGAGAGGCAGAACATTAATGGTAGCAGGGGCACGACTGATGAATGGCATTTGTCAGTTCTATCCCTGATATATACGCACCCGAATGCCGCACTCGAATGCCGCGCGCGAGGAGACCAAAACTATATCAGAAGACGGAACCAATTCTGGCCAAAGGCTGCACTCAATGCTTTGCTTTGTCAAGACGAACAAGAGACCCGCTACTGCAGAAACGAAGTACTGCGAGAATGCTGCCCGAAGTTCAAGCAGCCAGCTCAATCAGGCCGACAGCTCAATGCTCCACCTGTGGTATTGATCAAATTGAAACACATGAGTACCGATGGTGCTCATGTATTTGAACGAAACACATTGCATGCATGATCACCATGCACGTTGGCAGCTGCCGCAACGCCTTTGCAAGGTTCTGTCGCCTTCGGCAGGAACAGTTCGGCACCAGTCCTGGAATCGTATATGCACGCACGCTTCGCGTCTTGCTGAGCACCTGTACTTCTGAAATCGCTTTCATTAAGCTCCTCTACGTATGTAGGCAGTTTATAGCGTTCATTCTGTTTCTTGTTCACGCGCTACACTTCAATTTTCTTGTGCACAGCGCCTGAGCCACCTGTGCTTCAACCAGCACCTGTTACATGTGCGCCAGAATTCTACTAGTGCTCGATCTGAGTGACATAACGCACTCAAGCATGTCTTATTGATTCTGGCTGGAGTGTGCACAGACATCTCTGTCTGCGCCACAGCTGTATTAGTTGTGTTGGACAGGAGTATGGATACACATGCTAGGATGAAGCGAGGTGGAGCGACAGACCGCACATACACATAGAGAAGACTGCTGGCACAAAGCAGTCCACTCGCTGTTGGAGGCATCGAATCTAGCGTTAGTACAGATGATGGCACGCAAGGTCAAGTCATGCAGTGGACCTGTGCACAGCTTTTTGAGGTGCGTGCACATCCATCAATGGCACCAGCACGCTTGCCATCCACAACCGATCATATCAGTTTGCAGTCATCCCATTCGTTGAACATCGTGAATGTGTTCTGACCCCTGATCGGTTGCGTGCGCTGGGCAGCAGGTGCAGCCGACGCAATGTGCCTGGCTAAGCGTTGTCATCTGCGGTCACGATAGCACGCATTCATGAATGCACTCAACGCATCCTGCCATACATTTTTAGATGTTCAAATTGCCGTTTGCACGATCAACGAGCTATCAGTGAGCTCCAGCACTCGGCTTCGCGCGCAATTGGCGTCACCACCAGTGGCTAGCACTGCTCTTGACGGCAACAAACACGTGTGCGTGAGCAATTGTGATCCATGTCTGCACTGTCATTCAAGTCTATCCGAGATTATTGTACGATGAAGTATTTTATGAAGCGATGATGTTGCTGCACGTGTTTCAACACAAGTTTGCTTCGGCGTGCACACAGATAGGCGGCGACATCACCTCGATCTCCGAACTGGAGCATAGACGCTACGTACGCATACGCACATAAATAAATTGTTACGTACCATATATTGAACGCTTCAGGTACGTTGCGGTTACTAGGCAAGGTTGCCTGTGAACACCTGTTCACCTTATAAATCCGAACTGTTGACAACCTTGCCATCGATCCAGTGGTCTACAACCCGCCGGAAAGTCCGGGCAATAATTCAGATCAGCTTTGACATTTGGTCGATGTGCAAGGGGTCCCCCCTTTCATTTTAACTCGATTTCAAAAGTTCCCCGGGTTCCCCGGGGTCAGTCCGGGCTATTTTGAACAGTTTTGTACAACACTGCATCGATCTCAGGTGTACCGAATGCGGAGTGGGTGCTGCAGGCCGCACCGCATCACGCTGTGGAGCCAGATCCTTCTACTCGCCGCGATCGTGGCGGGTGCTCCGGACACTTTGAGAACTTATGGGCTGGGGGCCTGTCGCACATGCTTCGCACATGCCGCGCGAGTTCCGGCAAGTCAGAAGATCGTGGAGGCATCGCGCTCCAACACTGCACTGCGTACTCTATTTCAGGTGCGCCACTGTCATCCATTGTCCTTGGGAGTGCTTGACCTTTTTTGGTGCCCTTCCCGATAAGCATAAAAAATTTTTTTTGGAGTAGTTCACCCTTTAAGGTTTTGGCTCCGGGTTAGGGTGTTCTTTTCCTTCACGCTTGTTCTAATCTCTCTTCACGGTTGTTCTCTGCAACGAGAACCCCGCACCAACAAGCCACCGCGCACAACACAACATATTTGTTCGTGGCAAAGACCTCGTATTCTGAAGCTGGGAGCTGATTCCTTGCGACAGGGCATAACGCCGCACAAACTGCGCAAATGACTAAAATACACTGTGTACGCACCCTCGCTGCACCCCCAGACACCAATACAGCAGGCCCTGGTGTTATGGAAAACCCCAAGGTCTGCTACGAAGCCAAGGTCACCTAAAAACTGCACGCTTAGTCATGGATATATAGTCCCGATATTCGATTGTGCCAGGTTTTTCTCTTTTGTAATCGCATGCATGTACGTACTGCATGCAGTGTTCAAAGCATCTCCATTTGTTGACCTAATCTGCTTTGTCACGCATTTGCTAGCTTCGTTTCCAGCGCCCTTGTCGATGTGATCACTTTGTCACGCATGGTGTGACAGACCGAAAGCCTGTCAACCCCGTGAGGCCCTTGAGGGTGTAACCCTTGGACCCAAAAGGGTTCCAATGTTGATTAGCAAATGCAATGGCACACCACACATGCGGGACTTTCTGGTGCAGGATGCAAGCTCAGGACGTAAGCTCTTCACTTGGCAGTACATTAGACGATCTCTATTCCAGGCAACACCCCAAGCCATCTCTCGAGCCAACCAGTACTATTCCCCTCGCTCGGTGTTGTTCGACCAGCCAGAGGCATTGGGCAAGCATCGCTCCATGCATTCTCTCAACGCAACAACCCTACCTGATTCAAACTCATCAAGCCCGGGGTCAAGCCCTCCAGTTATCTCTACATCCAACACTACCGCTCATCACGAGATGACATCGCCTCAAGGTAACAGCGTGGCTACAGGCCCAGAATCGACATCGTCTCCGCAGCCGGACGGGGCCAACCAGGAGACCCCTGTAGACACGGATAGGAGGTCTCCCAGGGGAGGTGAGGGGCTGACTGGGGAGACGATGGTGATGTCAATCACAGGAGGTTTGCTGGCATTAGTGGTGGGGGGGGCAGCGGCGCTGGCATTTCGGCGATTCTCGCGTCGGGATGTCGTTGAGGTCGAGGAGTCGAACAAGGCTCTGGTGAGCTCCAATGACCAAAACTGTACTGAATTCCGTTTTGGGTGTTTTTTTTCATACGCATACTTAGTTGTTTGGTGTGTAGAAATAACAGTCGTGCTTTCGGGGCACCCTGGAAAGGTTTCTGAGTTTCGGGACCCGTAGTTTTTACTTATACAAGCACTGTTATGAAACTGTAGGGTGAATAATAAGCTTCTTTTGATTCAGGTTCATGCCCTTTCTTTGCCTTTCAGGGTTGCAAATTCTTTTGATTTGGTGCTCAGCACCTCCTGGTAATAACAATCACTAGTTGGCGGGGTCACCACCCAGTCACCTGATTGATAGGAGTGAGAGATTCTAACTGATCAGCTGAATATATATTCCATCGCCTTTCTCTTGAAACTCCATCGCCCTGGCTAAGATTGCTGGGAAATTCTTGCGTGATGGTGCTGTTGTGCCATTCAAGTGAAGTGGTGGATATTTTGTGTCAGTTGCTTTTGGCCATTTGAGCAGATACCTATTCACTACCTTTCCGGTTTGTAAAAGCTCTTGACCCTCTTGTAAATTACTCTTGTAACTTGCCTATGAAACTCCATCTCCTTCTCATCTCATCATAACCAGGCTAGCACTTTTGTTTCAGTCTTGGGCGTGTTGTGCCTCCCGCCTGTGCCCCACAGGCGGGAGTTCCAGTATACCAAGACGGCGCAGGTCATGAGGCCAATCATGACCAGCGCAGGTCATGGAGCCAATCATGAACAGCACAGGTCTTGAAGCCAATCATGACCGGCGCAGATCATGAAGACACTCATGAACAGCACAGGTCATTAAGCCAATCATGACCGGCGCAGGTCATGTGTCTGCTCTGGGGCCGCACAGCCTCATTAAACATTCGATCGAACTCGGCTCAAGTCTAAACTGCTTTTAGAGCGGCAGCGTAGAGCGCAATTTTAGTGGCTAACGGGGTGTTGCCGTGCAGAACACCGTCTCCATTCCAATGTATGATGAGAACAAGACGGCCACATCAGGGTCAAAGACTGTGGCCACCACACGCGGTGTGGGAGGTGGTGCGCGCCATGCTGCCTTCCTCCCTCGCATCTTGCACCGTAACACACATGTTGACATGCATGTACATCTGTAACACATATGTTGACATGCATGTGCATATGTAACACATATGTTGACATGCATGTCCATATGTATCACATATGTTGACATGCTTGTGCATCGGTAACATATGTGTTGCAACATATGTGTTGTTGAACATAGCTGGTGAACATAGCTAGTGGTTAAAGTAGACTGGCTATGTTCAACATATGTTGACATGCATGTACATCTGTCAAGTAATAAAGTATCTGATTGATCATACATGTGACACATATTCTACATACACGATCTCTAGAATGCATGGCATGCATCATGATCAACTCGCCCGCATCTCAACGCCTGCCTAACCCCATAACCCCCCCCGCTCCACCCCCCCCCCTCCCCCCACTTTCCACGCTTGGGGGGCACTGCAGGCCCTTGTGCTGCTCAGCTTTCTTTGTGATGCTTCTTAGGAATGTGTCTTTGTGATGATTCTTAAGAAGCTTCTTATGTCTCGCTGTCTGGTCCATGTTACCACTGATAGATGTTCACACTTTAGTCACAGTTCAATCGATAAAGGGGTGTTGACTGGATGCCCACATGCAGATCAAGTAGACAGCCTGTGGGGCCTCTCAGAGGTGAGCACGACCGTGAGGGTGTGCTCGCCTAGGCGAGTGCCGCCCTGCGCGCCTCAGGACACCGCCTGCCTGCAGTCCCTCATGACCTTCATCAAGCAGCAGCTCGACTGCTTCGGCCCCGACATGCTGCTGCTGGGCCGCTACCAGCTGCTGGGCGCTGATCAGAGGCGTACTGGCGGTGCGCCCTCGCCTACCTCGCCTACCTCTGCCACCTCGCCTGCCTCTGCTACCTCGCCTACCTCTCCTGCCTCGCCTGCCTCTGCTACCTCGCCTGCCTCGCCTACCTCTCCTGCCTCCCCTCGCCTCCCTTCCATTTGCGTTCCTCGCCCACCTTACCCATAGTAGTTTCCTCTCGTTCATTTTTCCTTGTGGTGTCATCGCCTCCCCTTCCTCGTCTCCCTGTCCTCGCCTGCCTTTCTTGCTGTGGCGTGCTTGTGGTGTGCTCGCCTGTTTTTCCTGTTGTGGTATCCTCGCCTTCATTTCTCGCCTCCCTTTCCCGCTTTTCTTTCCTTTCCTTTTCTCGCCTCCCCTGCCTCTTTGTGGGTAAAAGCGAAGCTTCCTTCGCTTTTACCCACAAACGAAGCCAGGCTTGGGGTAAAAGCTTCGCTTTCGCCCCAAGCAAACTTCGGGTATTCCCCCAAGGCTTGGGGTAAAGGCTTTGCTTTTACTCCAAGACTGGCTTCGTTTGTGGGTAAAAGCAAAGGTTCTCTTTTACCCAAAGATTGTACCCCAAAAGGCGAGCAAGCCGCGAAGCGTCCTTGCGGGTCTTGTGAAGGCTTAAACGAAGCCCTGGACATGCAGGTCAGTCAGTCGTGCAGTTCGCAAGGCGAACCGACGGCACCGGTCTCGCCCCCTATGCAGTCAAGTTCTTTCTTCTGAGGTCGGTCTACGAGGAGGAGGCTGCCATGTACCGCAATTCCTGCCCTATGCTGCGACGGTTCATGCCGAAAGTGGTTAAATACGTTGCCAACGAGCGCGGGTCTATAGTGGACCCTTTTGGAAACCCTTTGCCACCTTTTATTGTTATGGAGAAGGGAGAGTCTCTGAGGGATCGATCCAGAGACACTCCTGTGGATGTGTTCACTGCTGCTCAGGTATGTTTTTGTCTGTTTGTTGGGTTCATGCCTATACACTACCTGTGCAGTTTGTAGTATACCGCTGCTGTTCAGGTATGCTGGTCTTTCTTTACTGCGCCGTTGCATGCACGTGTATGAATCCTGACACTGTGCTGCTGAAGCCTAACCTCGAACTGAGTACAGTGGCAGCTTGTTAGTCCGCCATTCGTTTAACCGGCACTCGCTTTTATCCGGAAGACATCTGCCAGAAAACGTTGTTCAAAAAGCTCTCGATGCGTTCAAAATGGCGCTCGTTTATCCGCCACTCACTAAAGTCCGCAACCTTTTGATGGGTGCAAAAGTGCTCGGAGAGATGTTACTGTATGCCCAGTGCCCGAGAAATGGATTGACATTTATTTCTTTGTCTTGGTCTGTTCTGTGTTCGTTCTTTTGTTTCAGGCGTTGCCTTCCACCCGAAACCAGTGGAGTTTTGGTTTTCGGATGTTTTCTTCAGTGACATTTTTTCCCGGTTTTTCAGTGTTTTGATTGGAAGACAATGAATACCGGTCTGCCGATAAACCCAAAACTCTCTCGCAGTGGGACCACCTAGCGTGCATGAATGCAGGTGCTGGGTCACGTAGGCGAGCGAATCGCGGAGCTGCATGACGCGGGATTCGCCCATCGAGACCTCAAGCCCGGAAACATCATGTGGCAGCCTCGCACCTACACCTGGGTGCTCATCGACTTTGGGCTGGCCGCCCGCATCGGCGATGACGCTGCGGTGGGGTTTACGCCTACCTATGCTGCGCCGGAGATGGTCATCGCCCACCTGAATGGCGAGAAGATCGTCAAAGCGGACGATTCTGTAGATGCCTGGTCTCTGGGGGTCATTGCGTTTGAGCTATTGGTGCAAAGGCATCCTTTTGGGCTGTTTGCTACAAAGGACAAGGTGCGGAGACAGTCTGTAAGCGCCACGCTTTGCATCATCATTGTCTCCTTTGCTGCTATGCTGATATGGTAGCAACTTAACTGTTGCGAGTACTTCACTGGAATGGCACAACAGCACAGTCTTTCCCAGCTCTCTTAGCCAATCTGCGATAGTAATGACTGCTGCGAGTACTTCACTCGAATGGCACAACAGCACAGTTTTTTCCCAGCTCTCTTAGCCAATCTGCGATAGTAATGACTGCTGCGAGGAATACTCCTTTAGCCAGCAAGAATATTTCGTTTCCGTTTGTACAGCAGGGTGACCAGAGTTGTAAAAACAACGGTGTGAGTGCCACACAGTAAAACGTATTGTCAGGGGTCGACACGTGCACACGGTACACTTCTTCTTAGGCCAGCAGTTGCACACAGTAGACATTTTGTCAGGCCTGGTTCAGATGCACACAGTAAAAGACGCTTTACAAATATGTGTTGTTGCTGTTGCTGTTGTTGTTGTTATCGTTGTTGTTTCTGCTGTTGTTGTTGTTGATGCTGTTGTTGCTGCCTTTTGTTGTTGTTGTTGTTGTTACGTCTTCCTGTGGTCCTTCATGTGCATGCTTCAGAAACTGACTGCGAATACTCAGACTGCACAGAGTGTCAGTAATGTGGTCCATCACGTGCATGGTGTGCATGTGTGTGAATTTCCCTTCTTTCTGTTCGCTCGCTGCTGACTTGTTCTGGCCTGGGCTTGTCTGGTCCTGCCTGATCAATACGTGTGCGTTATTAGCAGTTTAATGCAGCTTATTGCTTACTAGCTTTCCAGTTTGCAAAAGATTTGTGCAGCCTCGACTTGTTGACAACCCCCACCACCTGAAGTACGTAACCATAACGTAATTGTAGGTGTTTGCTGAACTCTCAGATCCGAAGAACCTGCTACCCTGGGAGGATGGCAGAATTTCCCGCAAGGACAAGAAGAAGCTTGGAAGGTTCCGGAAGCTTATTATGAAGCTTCTGCAGCGCAACCCGAGCAAGAGGGCGACTGCGCGTGATTTCTGCCGCGATATTCGCCGCATTTATGGAAAACATCTTGACAGTACCTTCCAATCAGAGGGAACGGATTCGAAAATGAATAGATTCATGCCTCCGTCAATGAGCGGTGCTTCTTCAAAGCCATTCACGCCAGTTGTTAGTGATCCTGGCAGTGAGCAGTCCACATTGCAGTTTGTATCACCCCTGGTTTCCTTGAAGGATGAGAAGGGTGACCAAATTGATGACCAAACTGAGGAAGTCTACCAGCTTCAGGACATGACCCTTGAATGTCCCACTCAGCACTGGCCTCCATTGCAGGGTACTCGCACTGTGTTTTCAGAAATGTCTCGTTGTTGACGCAACCTATTTTCGAATTCAAATTCAAAATTTCAAATTCAAAATTCAAATTCCTGTTCAAACTGTTTGAATCCGAATCTTTCGTACGCTCACTAGAGGTCTTTATTCAGAGCACTCCTGCTGCGGATCCATTATGCATTACATTGAAGGGCTGTCGTGTGTTTGGTGGGGAGATTTGGTCATTAGGTACAATGAGATTGTTTGTGGTTACATCATGCATGATGCATATGAGCGAATATTTATGCTAGTATGCATAGCTGCGGAAGGTAGAGAATCGGATTCGTGCGCCAGTGAGAGTCAGTGGTAGCATACTCTGGCTAGCTTACCTTGAGGGATACGTAGCAGTGATTGCTTACAGCAAGTTCTTGAGGTAGTGAACACTATGATGGGGGCATTCCTGTACCCACAGTTATCGTAGAGTTGTCGTAGAGTCTCAAAGCATCTTGCATTGATCGCAAAGTACTTGCAGTAGATTATAGGTTGCGTGACTTCTTTGTTGCACAGAAGCGCTGCTCTGTCGCTTCAGTATGTGATATGATATGTAAGCAGATGTCTATATCTTCAGTGTGTCCAGAACTTCTTGCTGGATGGGTGTTGTTCGTCGAGTTCATGAAACTTGCAAGTGTCGGTGCTTGCACGGCCAAGCGGAAAAGTGCCTGCACGCTCGAGTGAAGAGATCCATGAGTTGCAGCTGCTGGGCAGTAACCAGTCATCTCCCGGTGGCAAGTGCTCTGTACACGTGTTGATGTAATCAAGGTCCCTGACCACTGAGACATGTAGCGCTACATGTCTCAGTGGTCAGGGACCTTCATTACATCAGCAACACGTCCACCAGTTGATCTATTGTTGTTTTATCATGTGACGGACGAAGTATGTCCCATCAAATCCGAAGATATCTCGATGGTAATTAGCTGCTGAACAGTGGCCACGACTGACGCCGTCCCATCGCGTGACACCGCGTGTGCTGTCCAGAGCTGTCAATTGGGATGTTACATGAAATTCTGGGATATTCCAAACCACACCTCATGCCAAGCTGCAGAATGTGCCACTCACTGAGCCAGTGCCATGTCAAACAGTGTCGTTACAATCTACTCGCATCTAACTAAGAGATCGTTAGTACCTGTGCCTATGGTCCTCCCATGTTTTGCCGCTTATCATGACGTCAGTATTTCCCCCCCCCCCCCCCCCCCAAGCCCGAACTAAGGACTCCCTCTCCCCGCTCCCAGCACGCCATCTAAGTATTATTGCCACTCATACGAAAGTGCGACAATGACCGTATATCTGACATGAGCTCACATCACCCGTGACCTTCTAGTCCATATGCATCCATGCAACCTGTGTCTGCTTCCCTGAGCAACCGGTTGCTATACCTGTGCATATGCCCCTGCCCGCCAGATGACACGTCCATGGCACGTCTACGAGGAGTTTTCTAATTTAGTAAACTCTCTACTATTAGTTGCTGCAACTCGAAGGCCTGCGCGGAAAGCGGTAAACCTGCTCGTAGAGGCCACCTGCGTCATCTATCACTGGACTGTGGTTGTAGATTATCATCGTGGCGAGCTCTTCTGGGTTCACAGTGTGGCTGCTCAATTGCGCCCACTGCACGCACGCACACTGTTCTGTGTTCTGGAGTTTTGGCGCTGCAGATTTTGATGCAAAAAGTGCCCATTCACACCTCAGGTATTGGACAAAAACCCGAACATGCTGGGTACGGACATCTAGAGATGTGATAGTGCATATCTAGTGTCGTGCAAGGACTTATTTGTGCTTGCACACGATGTGAGAGTTTAATGAGTGCTTTTGGGTAGCTATAGATGTGAAAGACATTTGAGGAACTTCACGCGTACGATACATGGAAGAGTCTCCCAATTGATTTTGCTTATGGGAAACCAATCTAGTACCATCACGTGCATTTGCCTCGCCATTGTGAGTTCACCATTGAGCTACACAATACAACAAGTACCAAGAGAACAAAGGTGGAATTCAGGAAGCCTGGCGACTTGGGTTTTCAGATGCTTTCAGAAAACCCGTTTTCCACAAGATTATGTGCCGTCAACACAGCAGATAAAAACTGCCCCTGCGACTTTATATGAGGAGAATTCGTACCGTGACTAGTAGCTGTGCGAAAGCATCCGAGAGCTGCTTTGCTGCAAGGGAGTGTGGGATAGCGTCTGATCTAAACTCGAAAAGGGTCTTCTCTGGGTGCCATTGAGTCGCCGTTAACGGGTACCCCTTGGCTTGCACAACGGATACGTAATCTCTGCCTCTCGCATCCTGTTGGATAGCCAGGAGATCAAAGACGTCGGCCAACGGTGAGTCTCTGAACGAGCATTTGAACTCCAGTTGTTGACCACCTTGCGGCTCCTAATTGGGAGCTTATAAGCAAGGCAGAGAGCTCAGACAGGAACCAAAAAGTTTTTGGTACCGCAGTATTGCAACAATGATTTGCTGTGGAGCTCGAGCACGCGTGTATACTAGGGCTGTGCCGAGACCGATAATTTCATTTCGTATCGGGTGATATCTATACGATATCCGAGATAACGAGGACCGATATATCGGTTCCCGTTAAGTGGGTATCTATATCGGTGATACTGGTCGATACTGCCGACATTGTGGCGATACTGGTCATTTGAGAGACGTAATCAACGGCAACATGATGTTTCCTAGGCTTGGTCGTCAATTCTCTGTTTAGAACAGCATGTATACATCAAATGATGGTGATTTTAAATAGCATTGCGTTTGTATCGGTTGATTCACCTTGCAAACTCTTTGAAAATATCCCCAATTACATCAACTAGGCAACAGCAGAAGCCACGTTAGTAAAACGTTTCATTTTTTGGTCTTTTGGATCTGGTTCCAAACATGCATCTGGCACACTGGCATCGCCATCTTCCTCAGAAACTACCTCGACATCATCCTCCATCTCAACATCACGGTCATTGAAAGGTAACTATCATTCTGAAGGTTGTTTGGAGACACGGTTTCTGTTACACGACATACAATGCACTATCAGCCAAAGTACAAACCTGTGTAGCTGCATCCGTCCCTGCATTAAGCTCCGGGAAGCAGTGCCAAGCGTGGGCTGAAAGCCGCTACTGCATACCTACTTCGCGGGGTATCGTCCAAACCGATACGATTCAGACGACTGTATCGTATTGGTCCGATAGATACACCGATACGATATATCGGCGATAATATCGGTATCGGTCTCGGCACAGCCCTAGTGTATACGCTTGCAGGGTACTGGACTGATATTATCTTGTCGTGACAACTGGACATGGGTCGTAAAACCACATCCAAGTTTTTTTTTAATGTTGACCAGTGCACGCAGAGGTGTTGGAGTTGAAGTGACGCACTGAAAGTCGGATAGCATGATGCCATGGCTGTGAAGCTTGTACGTAAGAGGTTGGGTTGCAGCAAGCTTGAAACTATGATCGGGGATGAGGCGGAGACTACGTGCTCTAGGATTGCTCGCGGCGGGCGTCCAGGTGAGCGAGTCCGCAACATCCCTCGAGCCCGCGATGTCTTGGCCTGCATTCGAGCACGCTGCTTCTGCCTGATCATGGTCTCAACGGACTAGCAGATACTCTAGAGCAGAAACTATCCATCGCGAAGATCGATATTCAAGCAGGAAGAATGAAATAGAAGACGTCAAACATATGTTGCAGCTTAAGGAAGGGCGTGTACGAGGTTCGCACTGAGAATTTCTGGAGTGCCCGCAAACTTGATCGCTGCAGCTTGCCATCCAAGGCAAGTGAAATGAATTGGGAACACCTCGCCGGTTTCGTCGTAGGCCGCCATGGACAAGTCGACCATGTGGGATATGGCATCGAAATACTTGTTGCCTGGCCGCAGGTCCTGGTTGCCACCTGTGTATCACACCAGTGCATCACACATGGGCTGTAAGTGAGCTGGAAGAGCGTTGACATACATCAAGTCACTTCCTGGATCGTATTGGAGTTTGCAAAACTGTCTGTGATCCTGTGTTGCGAGCTGGTTTGTCGCAACTGAAGCCTCCCTGGCCCCAACCCTCATCCGGAAGAAACACCCTAGCCCACGGAAACCCCATCCATAGAAAAATTCCCATGGTTGCCGCCAGGACCAGCATGTCTACCGTGCCCAGTACTTAGCGGGTGCCGTTGCTGTTGGAACATTGACTACTGCACATCCAGTGGTTAGTATGGGTGGGCTACACTCAAACAGTTGCGTATGTCCTAACCCTTGATAGTGTGTAAAGTTACAGGCATAACTCCATATAATGCCTCATGTACCACCAAATCAACGCATTACAACCCTTGACAATCACCTACCGGTAACGGAAAAGGATCTGCTTACTTCTGCACTCGTGCCAGCCTGTGCTGAGGGTGTGGAGTCACACCAGGAACAAGCAAGCCGTTCAGCTTGGAAAACAACGCCGTCAGCTCTTCTCTTGAGTTCATCGAAGACACAGGGACGACACGAGCGCCCCCTGACTCCACATACTTTACGTATGACGCAGCTATCATCTCGGTAACAGTCCCGTCCTCCGCCGTCTCCACTGTAACCCAGTCACTTCCGGTTTTCAGTTGGCACATCACGCCAATCACGGGATTTTTCGTTCGAACATTGAGAGACGGACACAAGGCCAGGAGACTCAACGCTTCCGACGAGAACCTGCAACAGAGGCTCTAGATTTCCGCCTTGCACCAACAATGCTGCTGCCACGGCTGCAGGCGGCTGGAATTGTCTTATATGGTGCACTTAGCCAGTATATTTTCACCTTCGCCAGTCTACAGTCAACACCGGACATCTGAGATGAGATATCCAGTGGTGAAAGTAGACTGACTGGCTGTATCGCCGATGTGAATGCATGTCACCATAATTTTGCGACGTGGCTATATGTGGAAACGGTCAAAACATTCACATATCGTAATATGAATTAATCCATGTTGATGGTCCGTTAATTGTTCTGCTTGGAATATGATAGGAGTAACATTCCTAGATCTAGAAAGAAAGGAGAGTAATATTCCTAGATCTAGATCTAGAAAGAAAGGAAATTTTCTGTCTAGATCTGACACGGACTGGAAGAGGATGTGCCGGACTGGAAGAGGAATGGCAAGCTTCACACTCGGAGTTGGAAACCTTCCGTTGACTCCAATCGTGGCAAATATCTGAACCTGTCAACTGAATTGTAGCGTTCCCTGACGTACTGGGGCACTGCTTTCGGACTGCTAGTACACCTGTTTTCGAACATATATGTGAACCTGTCTGACAACCAGTTCGTGTGTTGCTGGTGTACTATACACTTTCGCTGTATACTAGTTGCAGGTTGTGCCACTTGTGGCCCAACCGGGAACATTACAGAGCCGCACAGCCCAGATGAAATGAGCATGTAGAATTGCGATGGAACAAATGATGTACTGTAGTCCAGGAACGGCTTCAAGGTCGAGACCAACTCATGACACCTTGTACGACTTGTCAGAAGACTTCTTCATACAATAATGGCGCGACCTTTATGTCCTGATGGAATTTCTATTCGAATGGCCGGACAAATTGGATGGCAGACAAATTTTGCATTTGTCTCGTGTTGCTCACAAATCAGAAGTGTTGGATGCCATCACAAAGGTTGAGAAAGCAATCGTTGATGGCATCTTGCACATTATGAAATGTTCAGATGCACAGGTCGACACTGC
>JAUMHD010003790.1:0-14654 GCA_032359135.1 Ulvella scutata
AACAACAAAGTTGTAAGGGTTAATATTAAGGGGTTGGCATTAAGGGCGGCTTGCCAAGATTTAGACAAATCGACTTTGCCAAAAACAAATAAACTGGCAAACATAATTAGGCTAAATAGGACTTTTAGCTTAATTTTGGTGTTTTTGGACATTCTTTGCCTGATATTTTGCGCTGTCCTAAATGTGTTCATGCTAAAAGCTTTTACCTGCTCACCGTCAAAAACTAGCTTCTTGTCCAAATTCTTAAATTGAACTGATTTTTCTTCAGTAATTTGTTTGCTCATCAAGCTTTACTCAGATTCAATGCGTTTATTGTGACAAACAATGTAGCAGTTATTTGAGACTTAACCTTTATTTCTCGTGCTAAGTTAAATAATAGATACAGGTAATAAAACTTATGTATTTAAGCAAAGAATTGACAGAATGTACTTCTTTGACGGGTAAATAAAGGATAGAATTAAATATCTTGAAACTAGCTATAAATTTAAATGCTGGAACGTCGAAGAATTATGACGGTTGACTACTTTAAGGGATATATCAATTTAGGGGTTGAAAATTAGTGCCAAAACTAAGTAAACGAGCCTGGACAATTGTAAGGCTAAGCCTATTAGTAATTTTTTGTTCCACCCTTTTGGCTCAACAGAGCTTTAACAGGTCGCAAGAGAATACATGGCTGCAAGCTAAATTAGGCTTGCCGGCTGTGCTTGCTCAAGGTGATACAGATCGTCGAGCAATTTCACCAGATGCTTTGTACGCCAGGGCTTGGAGCTTAATTAAAGACAATTATTACGAACAAACTTTTGGTGGACAAGATTGGTCCAGATGGCAAAGTCGTTATGCTGGCAAACTGAAAAATACTGAAGATGCTGATAAGGCAATCGAATCAATGCTAGCTTCCCTCAATGACCCTTATACAAGATTTTTAAGCAAAGATGCTTTTGATGAAGAAAAATCCCAAATAGAAGCCCATTTATTTGGTGTTGGTATGCAGTTGGGCATGAACAAAGAGCATAAAGTTGTTGTAATCGCCCCTATTCAAGACACTCCTGCTGATCGAGCTGGAATACATGCTGGCGATGAAATTATTGAAGTTGATCGCAAACCAGTGAAAGGTCAATCTTTAGATCAAGTAGTAAAACAAATTCGTGGTTTAAAAGGCAGTCGAGTAAGTATTACGTTTTTGCGTGGAACTAAAAAGGATCAAGTAGAACTTACCCGGGCTGAAATTCCAATTAAAGCTGTAGCTAACGCTGAAGTGTTGCCAGGTAATATTGGATACATTCGTCTAGAAAGCTTTATTTCACATCGTGCTAATGAAGAAATGAAAGATGCTCTTAGAAAATTAGGTTCTGTGAAAGGTTTGGTTTTGGATTTACGCTTGAACCCAGGCGGCTTGTTATCTAACGCTATTGAAATCGCTAACATGTTCATGGATCGTGGTGTTATCGTCAGTACAATTGATAAGGATGGGTACAAAACGTCTCAGTTAGCAATCAAAGGACCACACAATACAATACCAATGGTTGTATTGATAAACAGAGGAAGTGCTTCTGCTTCTGAAATTTTGAGTGGTGCCCTACGAGATAACGGCAGAGCTAAATTAGTTGGTGAAAAGTCATTTGGAAAAGGATTAGTGCAGGCTATTCATCGCTTGGATGATGGTTCAGGTATGAATGTAACCATAGCTAAGTATTTAACTCCTAATGATACCGACATTCATAAAACTGGAATTATTCCTGATTTTGAATTGTCTATCAAAGAAGATGATTATAAAAATAGTAAAGGACCATGGTGGACAGGTTGGTTAGATACTACTGCTCCTAATTACAGACGATCGCCTCAAGATGGCAAAGATTTGCAATTAGCAAAAGCAGTTGAAGTTCTAAATAAACAATTAGCTCAAGATGGTTCTAACGCAGCTTCAGGTGCAGTAAATCAAAATAGTGTATTTGCTAGCTCCAGTGCTTCCGTTCCTAAGAATTAGCTGTTAGTAATTAGTGATACTTAGGATGTTGGATGCAAGCGGACGCAAGTGAACAAGCTGATAAGCAGGCCGATCAACAAGCTCAGAAGCAAGATGATCAACAAAGTCGCCTGCGACAAGCTCGATTTCAAAATGCTTGGGCTTTTACCCGAACACTTACGATTGATTTGCTAAATTCCCTTAGTGACGAAGACTTATTGCTTAGTCCTGGTACCGAAGTCGGCCAATTCTGGAAACAATTTCGTCATATAGGAAGAGTGCAAGAAGACTACATGGATGCGTTAGTCCGCAAAAGTATTAGTTTTTCTGTGCAAAATAAACATTATAGTGGTGGACCTAATAAAGCTAAGCTTCTTGAATATTTGGCTGAGCTTGATCGCTCGTTTTTTATTCAACTACAAACAATTGACTTTAACGAAATTATTGATTGGTTCGGTGAAGAAGTAGGTGTTGGTGAACATCTATCAAGACTAATGAGTCATGAAATTTTGCATCATGGTCAATTTATTGTTTATTGTCAGCTTCTGAAAAAGAAATATCCTGAAAGTTGGGCTGTCTGGGGTTTCTGATTGCTTTTTATATAGAAACAGGTCTGTGTTCGCTCTTGCCTGTCCACCTATAATCGCCTCTTCTTTGCCAGCCATGATCATGGTCAAGTTAAATGACCCCCGCGGTCAATTGATTTTGACCTGTTTACTACCTTCTTCTTCACGTCTGTTGCGGTGTTTAGCGTTTTGAGCACGATAACTTTCCCCATTAAGTTCAAGAACGGTTGAATGATGGACCAGCCGGTCGACAGCTGCCATCGTCGTCATGGTGTCTTTAAAGACTTTGTCCCACTGAGAGAAGGGAAGGTTGCTGGTGATTACCACGCTTCTTTGCTCGTAACGCTCAGAGAGCAAGACAAAGAGAACATCGGTTTCTTCGCGGTCTTGGGGAATGTACGAGATGTCGTCAATGATCACAGCATCAAAGTGATCAAGCTTTTTCAACATCAGATTCAACTTCAAGTCGCGTTTTGCTTTTAAGAGCTCCTGCACAATCGCGCTTGCTGTTGTAAAAAATACACGTCGCCCTCGCAGACACCATTCGCGTCCAAGCGCGGTAGCAAGATGAGTTTTGCCAGTGCCGGGATTTCCAAAAATCAAAACGTTCTCGGCGCGATCCAGGCAGCTTCCCTCAGCAATTTCCTTTACTTGGCTCTCGGAGATCCCGCTGAACTTTGTGAGGTCAAATGCATCGAGCGTTTTCCCGCGTGGCAATTTTGCTTGGCGAATTAACCGTTCTGTTTTTCGGTTGTAGCGGTCTTCGCTTTCAAGTTTGGACAATTGAAAGAGGTAGCCTACGTGGTCAATACGCTCTTTCTCAGCTTGTCTGGCGAATTGTTGGTAGTGCTTAGTAAATGAAGGCAAGTGAAACCCGTGAAGCAAGGCTTCTAGTTCTTCTTGGCGCGTGACTGTATTCATCCGTTGTTCTCCTTTGGTACATGGAAGCTCAAAAGTTTGTCATAGCCATCGAGCTTAGGCTCAGCGACTTCGACAGCCGGCACCGCTTTCGGTAATTCGCAGGCTAAGCGCACGGCTTCGCTCGATGGGATCTCGCCGCACTTCAGTTGCAGCTCAAGCGCTCTGGCAACATTGTCTTCGCTGCCTAACGCAGCTTGATTCAAAATGCGCAGGTATTCTTTGTCGGCACGATCTTCGTTGTGAATTAGTAATGCGTCGTATGCTTGCCGAAATATCACTCGTGGAAACAACTCTTCTCGGAATTGATAATTGCGGAATGCGCCAGGCTTTCTCAATAAATGAAAGATCAAATGCCGATAATTGATGCACTTCTCACCGGCTTCTTTCCTGCAAACTTCTTGAACCAAATGGCGTCCGTAATAGACGCGAATCTTTTCGTAATCTGCCAACACTTTTAACTTTTGCCCAATATATCGGCTTGGTGTAGAGTATGTCGCGCCGCCGACAGTAAATGTGCTCCAACCACTGACCGTAACTGAATACTGGCGCGGTTCATACCAGTCCATATGCGGCAATTGTTTCAGCGCCTGTAGTTCTTCTTGAACGCGCTCTTTGCGCATACGATTGCGTTCGATTACGGCAGTGCGCAAAAATGATTCGTAATCTTGGAGAGTGGCAAAGTCGCGGCTACCCCGAAGTCTCAAGCGCTGATCAATTGCATGTTTGAAGAGATCATTGCTTTTTTCAACCGATCCATTTTCATGGCTTTGTCCCGGATTGTTAGCACTCGGCTCAACTCCGAAATGACAAAGGAAATCGATCCACCGGCGCTGAAACTCACCCCTGTGCCCGATTGGAACAGCTGCCGCTAAATTGTCTGTCCGATGTTCCGGTGCCACCGCGCCAAGCTCACGCACAGCCCGGGCGTATCCAGTTGTGAGCGTCTCGTAACTTTCGGTAAAGCAAATTTCGACATATTCCCACCGCGAATATGGCAGCATGAAATGAAATACCATGTGTGGAAAAGCCATGCCGGCAATGCTGATATTTAACTCGTTGCAGTGCGTGTAATCGCTTTGACTTTGCTTGCCGGCATGGATAATCTGCGCGAACATCACGTCTTTTCTCTCCGGCCCTTCCAGGACTCGCCAATCATGCACTCGTCGGCGAAGAGTCCTTCCCTGACCGATTTCAAACTGCCCTGGATATTGTTCAAGCAACCACTGCATCAACGTCTGCGCTTCAAGCCCAGGATCATTGGTTAACATTGCTTGCAACTCATCCCAAACCGAGACAAACGGATCTTTTCTCGTGCGTGAACCAGGCGGCGGCGATTTCCTTCGCTTACTCTTTCTTTTCATTCGTAGATACCGCTTCGCAGTGCTGAGGGACATCCCAGCCTTTGCAGCGGCAAGCTCCCTTGTATGGCTGGCTGCGTATTTCCTAAGTAATTTGATCTGTTCATCGGTGCACGTCATTGCCTGTCCTGCGGTTTAGAGTCCGCGAACAGTGTATTTGCTGGGCTGTTAGGGGTGGTCAACAGGTCAAAATCAATTGACCACCTGGTTCAAAATAATTGTCCACCATCAAGCCAAAGCTATTTACCAACCACCAGGGCATAAAAGCATGAGCATTTCGCATTTCTTCTTTCTGCGGCCATAAATATCTTAACTCGTCTGCTTTTGTTTTTGCTCTTCTTTCTTCAAATAAATCTGGTCCGATATAAGACAATGCTCTTATTACTTGTCCTAATTTTGTATCTGCTAATTTCATTTTCTTTAGACTCATTCTTTTGAAAAATATTCGTATTTTCCCGAATACGAATGAACTTGAGCCACCATCAGTGGCATATGTAATTTCATTATTTCCTTCAGACAATATTTTCAACTTACAGGCTGTATCCTTAGGATGCTCTGCTATTTTCCGACCAAAAGACTCTGCTTTTACTTTTGCAATTTCAAACGGAGTAAAATTGTGTGCGATTTTACTATGCTTTGTTCTGTCTGCTTTAACAAATACACCTCTGGCTAGTCTAATTATTTGACCGGCTTTTACTAGTCTGTATACTGCCTGATCAACAGCCGATCGGCAGCCGTAGTTCAACAGATCGCGCGTAGTAAATATTTCACGCGGACCACTTAAGGCTACAAATCTTTTGATGAATGAAGTAGTCGTTACTTTTATAGATCGTCTTACACGCATAATTTCCAGCCTATGATCCTAGCTATATTTAAATACGTAATAAACTCCAATAAAGTTCAACAAAATAAAATCAAATCCCAAAATTTAATCCCCCCTCTCCATTATCCCTTTCCCACCTCCGCAATTTCGTAAGAAAAATTGCAAAATTTCTAACGACAATAAAGATTGCAATCGCTAACGAAGTTGCTTGTTAGAAAAATAGCAAAATTTCTTACAAATTGGCGGGATGACAAAAGGAGATGGGTAAGGGTGATTGGAGCTATTTTAACAATCTAGCCCTTCAATGGCTCGACCGTGATGTTTCAATGGACTGACTTGGCTTATTGTGGTTGCTTGTTCCATTAACCATTCTGGTGCAACGCGACCAGTCAAAATTAAAACAGTTGGATCCTGCCGTGACTCAATTGTTGGTCTAACTTCAGCCCAATCAATTAGTCCTACGCGAGCTACATCAAGCATTTCGTCACCGATTACGACATCATCTTTTCGCTTGAGTGCTTCCTTTATATAGGATAATCCAAGTTTTGCTTGTTCCTTATCTTCGGGCAAAATCCCATTTTCAGAAGTGTAAAATCTAAAGCTGCCGCCGGGACCGGCACCCAGCCTATTTACACCTGTGTAATGTACAGTGAGTTTTCCAAAATCTTTGTCCTGTACATTGCTCAAAATAGACAAAGCTTTGCCTTCGGAAGTGTTAGCTTCTAATTTATCAAAAAATATTATAGTGACATTTTTCTTTTTACTCAGAGCTCTTATTGCCACTCCAAAAGTAGCGGTAGTTTTTCCACAGCCTGTACCAAGGTATAGACGAATTTTTTCTTTTACTTGTTTATATTTGTCTGATGTCATTGGTTTGTTTGCGGGTAATGTCTCGGTGTCCATATATGTCTATCTATTATTTCCTCATTTAACAGGAATCGGATGCCCATCATCATCTACACAAACGAAAGTTAGATCAGCTTGTGTGACCGGTACAATTTGCCCTCCCCTGTTAGCTTCAACTTGCACGTGTACAGATATAGATGTTCTACCAATATGAGTAGTTGAAGTGTAAAAGCTGACAACTTCTCCTACCATCACTGGCTGCTTGAATACCACTTCCTTCATAGCAACGGTGACTATTTTGTGCGAAGTGTGGCTTCGCGCCTCCACTGCGCCAGCTAAGTCGATGTGGCTTAAAATTATTCCACCAAAAATTGTGCCGTTACCATTTGTATCGCGAGGAAGAAGAACAATGCGTATAGCAGGTTGCCTTTTTTCGTTTTCAAATACGCTACTGTTCAAAATATATATTCCAAATTGTAAAAACCAGCAAGCTAGATTTTAGCCTATCCTCAATTGCAATACTTATTGTTTGAAATGAAAAAAGAAAATAGTCAAGTGGCGATAATAACCGCTTGATGACTACAAGTATTCGGCAAAGTATTGAGACTACTCAGCAAGACCTGTGCTTAAAAATATCTGTATGTAGAGTTGTACAAATGTCTTGCCCGGGCTAGCTTTATAAGCAAAAAGTACTCTATATTAATTGACTTCGTTAGGTTATAATTCCGGAGATGGTTTGCGCTATCGGGGATTGGGTGACGTAGCGATTACGTCAAGGTGGAGACAAGAGTGTACAGAATGCGAGCTAAGCTTTTTTCAATTGGAGCATCTCTCGGAGCTTTGCTGGTATTTTTAAGTGCTTTGCAGGCAAATGCTCAAGCACAAATAGTTGGTAATAATATTTTGACTTTGCCAAGCCAAAATCCTGTTCTTCAACAGGTACAACAACAACCAGTAGAACAACCAAAGTTACGAAAACCACTTATTTCTCAGGTGGCTCCCAATTTACCTGCAGCTGACGCTGAAACCACTACTAATTCTTCTTCTTCTTCAATGGAGCTTGATTTAGCGCCAGTCAAATTACCTGAGCGCACTGATGCCCTATCTCATTTTAAGGGTATGCAAACTAGCCTTTTGTATAAATTGCCGGCAAGAATGTTTTTCAATTTGAGCGTTGAAAATTCCCTGAGAATGGAATTAAACGTTTTTCAAAGCAGCGGTGTTTATAAACAAGACATGATTTATCGGGTATTGCCGAACATCACTGCTGGCTATGCCTTAACTAAAAAGACCAGAGTATCTTTGAACTATTTCTTCTTGCGAGATCAATACACTCGTTATTCAGGAGAATTAAGCCGTAATATCCAGTCGGTTGGACCAAGAATTGATCATGATTTTCAGCTGACACCGCGCACTACTTTAACTACAAGTATGTTTGCTCGTGAATTATTTATTACACGTTCAGTTGCTTTTACAGACTTATTGCCTTCAATAACAGCAGTTAGGCATACAGGAAGTCGTGGAGTACTTTACGGCAGCGTTATCGGACAGCTCCGTTTTCGCGACATGCTTGCTACTTGGCAAGAAGGCGATCAATTCTATTCATTTGGTGGTGTATACAGGTTGCCAATGTGGACCTTCTCTGTGGACAATACTTTCCTAACCAACTTTGGTAAAAGAGCTTATCGTCAAGGCCCGAATAACCAGATGGACATCATAACTATAGAAATAGATCGCAAAGTTCATCGTAAATTACCAGTTACTGCATTTGTAAGAGCGCAACCAAGATTCAATATTGGTGCAAACGAAGCAATAGGTTATGCTGGTTTCAACTTCCGTATTTTCGGTGGTTTGAGAATTGATGCTAGCAAAGCTCCAATATTCCCAATTAAATTGCAAGGCGGCTAATTAGCGCGTTCTAGCCTTAGGGATTATTGAATATTCTTAGCTTAGTCTGCACTTGCCTTAGTCTTCACCCAGCAATTGGAAAGCCGACCAATATCTTGGATTAGCTCTGACGAAGCTCGGATCTTTCTTATTTCCATTTTTGCCGCTTTCTAAGAAATTGATTGTATCCAATTGTGCTTGTCTTAAAGATATTCCTTTGCTTTTGCCATCTAAGTAAGACTTATAGAACTTGGTCATCTGATATTCCGTCATAACATCGTCTACATTCCATTGGCTGACCAATATAGAAGGTGTGCCAGCAATAATAAATGCTCGGGATAATCCTACTACTCCGTCTCCAGTTATTTTTCCACGACCTGTCTGACAGGCAGACAAGACAATAATTTTTGCTTTTATATCTTTTAAAGAAATAATATCGGATACGGTGAGCAATCCATCATCATTTTGAGTTGGAGCTAATACCAATGCTGATTGAATAGGGTGTTCTTCATCAATCATTCCGTGTGTTGCTAAATGGATGTTAGTTGCTTTAGGAGCTAAATTGGCGAAGGCTTCTTTAGTAGCTTCGGCTCCAATTTTTACGGTTGAACTATTTTCACCAAACAATTGGGCAACGTGTTTTACTTCCTTCTCTGAATACGGTAATGCGCCCAAAAATGAAATCACAGGAGTAATAGGATTACCAAAGGCAAGTAACTTATTTTCTTCCGCTTTTACTTCGCTAGCTAATTTTTGAGTGGCTCGTAATACACCAAGAGCAGGAGTGTAGCTCAGTGTAAAATTCTCAACTAAATAATCGCCATTGCCAGAAATTAAACTAGCAAATGGTACTGAAAATAATGGACCTTGCGGAATAATCGTTAGGCTAGCCCCAGGAGCTTTAGGCAATAAATCTGCTACTGGCTGTATAAGGATTTGATAAAGCTGTCTAAGTGATTCTTGCCGTTTCAGTCCTAATTGATTAATATCTTCGCTTGCTTTGGGCTGTGTGGTGACATTTTTAACGCAGTTAGTAATTAGATCAGACAATTTTTGCTTGCTAATCATAATAGGGGCAGGCATATGAATAGTGCTGTCCGGATCAATTACCCAAACTATAATTTTGTCGGGCAAAATGTAATATTCAATGCAGGTTGATCCACGCTGCTTAACTATTGAGCGAATTTCTTCAATAGTGGGAGCGGCAACGTTCACAGGACTTAAGGCAGTACCCTCTATATATGAATAGGGTTTAGATAGCACTTCCACTGAACGGTCTTTGCTAATTGCTTTGTTTGAATTATTAGAGGAAGCAGATTTAATAGTGGCTGGCGAGGAAGAAGTCGTGGTAGAAGAAATCACGGGCGAAGAAATTGCGGAGGAAGAAGCCATGGTAGAAGAAATCACGGACGAAGAAGCCGGTAAAGAAGAAACAGCTGGAGCCTTTTCGAAAATAATTTGTCGCTTTCCGCGATTAGCTAACATATCCAAGAAAGCACGAGCCCGTCCTCTTTCTGCTATTTCCAAGGCTTCATAAGGTCGATTCAATTTTTGCAATAAATCAATTAACTCAATGAAACAATCTTGGCGAAAATCTAAGTTGTATGTTTTGAATGAATCTCGCGATAAATTTCCACGTTCTTTCTCAACCAACTCAACTGCTTTATTCAAATAAGCCACTGCTTCATTGTAATTGTTTTGAGCTTTATAAGCTTTACCTATGCCGAGATTGGAGTCCCATTGTGCTTCAATAGATCCCGAATTATTAGCTAAAGCTAGTGCTTGTTGATAATACTCTTGTGCTTTTTGTGGATTATGCAGCAATATTTCGCTTAAGCCAAGTCCGCGCAATATAGTACTTTCAGTTGATTTATCGTGAGTAGCTTTTGCTTCTTCCAATGCTTTACTGTAAACAGTCAATGCTTGATCATATTTACCTTGAATTAGATTATATTGGGCCAGATTGTAATCCAATACAGCTTCAAATCTTTTTGTCACGGCTGATTGATATTGTTTTGCTTTCTGGTAATAACTTTCAAATTCAAGAACATGTCTTGGGCTATCAAGGCACGCTACTGCCAAGCTATTCATGGTCAAAGCAGCCCGATCTTGATCTTTAGCTTGTATGAATAAAGGCAATGCCATTTGATAATAACTGATGGCGGTGTCTGGTTGTCCAAGAACTTTGTAACAACGTCCCAGAGTCATAAGTAAGTCAGCATTTTTTATTGTGTTATTTAAAGTTTTAGCATTTTCTTTCAAAAATAATAATTGTTGTAGCGCTGGCTCCGGCGTGCCTTTCAATAATAAGTCATTGCTTAATTGCAATAAAGAATCAAATTCTAAGGCGTTGTTCTTGATTGTTTGAGCAATATTAGCGGCTTTTTGATGAGCATTTTCTGCTTGTTTGAAATTACCTAAATCAGCTTCGGTAGTTCCTAACCCAATTAAACTCTGCACCACAAGAGCATTGTTTGAGCCTTCTTGTAGGGCAATAGCTTGTTCATATTCACTCTTAGATTCTTGAATATTCTGGGCATCATAATATGTTTCAGCCAGTCCAAGATGTGCTTTAGCTTCTAAAAACGGCTCACCGCTTTCTTGTAGCGCAGTAATTGCTTTTTTATTAGCATCGATGGCGGCGTCAATATTTCCTAGGTCATGCTCAATCTGTGCAATTCCCAAATATGCCATACCTAATTTGCGCGCATCCGGAGAGTCTTTCAATAAATTTATTGCTTGTGATAATAATTCTTTGGCTTTGCTGGCATTATTTCGTTGCCTTTCTATATTTGCTAAATTATTGAGGGCATCTATTTGTCCGCCACTATCAGTGCTTTTGCTGGCAATTTCTTGAGTCTGTTTGTAATAATATTCAGCTTTCTCTAAATTGTGATTTTTTAAATACAAAGTACCGAGACTGCTAGTAATAAAAATTTCTTGTTCAGTTAAATTATTTTTTTCAGCTAGAGATAAAGCTTCTAAATATTCCTTGCTGGCATCATCTATTCTATTGCCGGAAGTAAGAATTAAAGCTAAGGCAACATGAGTTCTAATTGTTTCGCTGACTCTATTTAAAGTACTTTCTTTTCCCAAGGCTTGCTTCATGTATTCTTCGGCTTTAGCTAAATCGCCAGCTTCAAAGTATGCCTTAGCTAAATCATAAAGAGCATCAGCTTGTTGTTCAGGCTTTCCTTTTTTAGAAACCCGTTCCACAATTGCTTCCAAGTTACTAATACTGGAATTTTGAGCCAATAGACAATTGGGATTTAATAAATTTGCATTAGATAAAGTTGGATTTGGTAAATACTGGTATTGATAAGGTCCAATGAAAATTGTGAGCGCAGCTAAATTGGCTGCAAACAATTTTTGTTTATATATTAGATGAGTCATATTATCTAAGCATTGCTAATAAGTCCTAATAGTTTACCTCCTTAAGTCTTAATCCATTGTTGGATTGCCAAGATTGCCAAAATTAGCAATATAGCGAATTAATCCTTGTCAATATCCGTCTGGCATTTGACTGATGCTAAAAGCATTTCTCGCCATCTTCTTTACTTCCTCTTTTGGGAATTGGGGATTTTTTAGGTTAATTGCCTAAAAATTCTCCTAATTTAGGCGTGGTGTTCTGTAAATACATTGCCCAGGCAAACCGAAGACAGGGCAGCAATACGCTATACTAAACACGCTATCCCCAGGGATAGCTAAAGGGCTAATCGGGGCCAAATCAGGATAGGTTTAGGAGATATCAATGACTCAACAAAAGCGCGACCGCTTATCTATTTCAATGATGATTTTGATAGCGCTTGGTTTTATTGTAATTGCTTTTAGTCAACCAAAACATACTGCTAACGGCCAATATGGCGAGCCGGTGGTTATTCATGAAACCCCACCTATAATTCCGATGCCTCCTCCGCCAACTCCTTTTTCACCTCCAGTTGTTGTACCAACTGACGTTACTTTTCCGGAATTACCTATCTCTCCTCTATCTTCCAGCAGCTCAGACAGCGGTCTGGGCTCACTACCAGGCTCTGCCTTTCCCAAGCAAGAAAATTTAAAAGGTTCAACGGATTTTATTGAAGTTCGCAGTACTCCTGGCACAGAATTTCAAAAAACAACACCTTATTCAGTAGATTTGAAAGAAGGTACAATTTTAGTTGGAGTAAAAAAACCATCTGAGACTGGTATGGTTTCCACCCCTATGGGCGATGTCGCTGGTTATGGCAATGCCGATTTTATGGTGAGTGTGACTCCGAGTCCCTCCACTCCCTCTGCTCCTGAGTCCGCCATTCCCAGTGGACGTATCGTTCCTCTCGATGCTATAGCTCCAGGTCCTAGTGGGAAACTTGGTGAGCCTCCTGTCCAATTTGCTCCTACCCCTTCCGCTACTCCCCCTACCCCTTCTCGACCTGACGGTGCCGGTATTCGCCCTCATCTGATAAATGTTGAGGATAATGTTGGCGGGCCTCGCTTTGAAATCCCTGCTTCTTCTCCTCTAGATGAGGGTTCCTCTCTTGAATCTGCTCCTCTAGGTGGTTACAAGTCTACAGGCGCTGTTATTCCTTCTTCTGCCCCTAGTTCTGCGGCTTTACAGTCCGTTAAAGAGCGGCTTGAAGGATCCAAAATTAAAGTAGGGCCTAGTCCAAATCCACCTAGCCCTAATCCACCCAGTCCAAATCCACCTGCTAATGCAGCTGATCTAGTCAGAATAGTAAATCTGGATGGAACTGGACAAAATGTGCGCGTCAATTTAAATAGAGGACCATTTGCTAATCAGCCTATAGTTCTATCGATAGCTCCTGGCTATGAATTAATAGCTAGTGATCACAAATTAAGTGCTCGTGATTTGCATCCTACTGATGGTTTTGGACGCAAAAATATTAAAACAATAGGCAAAGGTAATTTGGCAGTATGTCAAATTTCAGTAGAAAGCATATTGCGTTCTAGCTCTCTTGTTGCCAGTATGAATCAAAAAGATTCTGGAGCTAAAGACCGCCGCATATTGGCTGATATGTCCAAAATGGCTGCTGTACTTAATCAAGTAAATGGCAGTTACGGATATCAATCGAAGAAATAAGTGTTGGCATTTTCAATTTTGCCCACAAGAGTATTCTGGCAATATGCCATAGTCTATATATGTATTGTGGCAATTTCATTCATTTGTTTTGCCAATACTTTAAACACTTATTTTTTTGCTGAAGATTTTATTTATATGTCACACATGCATAATGTCTTTCAAGGACATTTGCATTTATTACTTAAGAGTTTTATTGAGCCGTCAGTAAGTCCTGTCTATTATCTTTTTTATCGACCATTTATTGAAATTACTTACGCTTTTGACTATTTGCTATGGCGAGAAAATCCATTTGGATATCACTTAAGTAATATTGTCTTTCATATTCTAAGTTCAATTTTTTTATTTTTGTTTGTTAAAAACCTCACTAACAAATTAAGCCCAAATCAATCTTACTGGCTGTCTTTTATAACCGTGCTTTTATTTGCTGCTAGTCCTTTGCACGGGGAGCCGATTATCTGGCTTGCTAGCCGTGGTGATACGCTTTCGGCAATTTTTTTCTTTGCTTCATCCTGGCAGTTTGTAAAAACAAGACAAAATCCGAATAAAACATCTAGCATTCTAAGCCTTATATTTTTTGTTTGTGCCTTATTGTCTAAAGAATCGGCAGTTTCATTACCGTTATTTTTATTTGCTTTATGCTTTTTGTTTGAAAATACCGCTGCTAAAAATACAGCTGAACGTTTCAAAAATAGTCTCAAAACAACTAAATGGTTTTGGTTCACTTTGTTATTGTATATTGTAGTTAGGGCTTTGGTATTAGGTGACTTAATAGGCGGCTATACGGGCTCTGTTGCTGATTGGCAGAGCAAAAGGATTTTAGTTAGACTAATTAGTGGCAGCCTGTGGTCAATTTTCTATCCATACAATCAAGATTTTATGAGCTATGACCACTCAGTAAATCTAATTTTGCGTATTACCTATTGCCTGATAGCCTTATTGGTTTTATTGCGAACTTATGGACGTTACTGGAATAACTTTAGTATCAAGCTAATTGCTTTTACATTTATTTGGTTTGTAATTACCATTTTGCCGGCAATTAAAGTCTGGTATTTGAGCCATACATTAGACGGTAATCGCTATTTATATATAAGTACTGGTGCATTATCTTTATTTTTTGCCTTGTTAATTGTTTTATTGTCGATGTTATGGGCAAGATAAAACTAAATAAGAATAAGCAATATAAAAGAAAACACAGATACACAAAAACCCATAC
>JAUMHD010003801.1:0-14653 GCA_032359135.1 Ulvella scutata
ATCATTGAACACCTGACCTGGCAGACAGAACAGTTGTGACGTGGCTCTCGTGAAAGCGGTGGCAGTGGAGGACAGCAAGTGCTGCACCAGCTGCCCCACAGTGTTCCCAAAAACGGGCCAAGAACGCTCTGAAACACGCTCTCACTTTTCCAAAAGTCAGAAAAAAGTGGCATGCCTGTTTTCCAACGTTTGTCCTCCGCGAGACACCACACAATGCTCCGCACCAAAACAAACGCCGCAAAAGTCAATAGTATAACGATTATCGTTGTTTAGAAGTGTCAGACTCTCTTTTTCTTGCACGCGAAAAAGTCGTAATGCCACTTTTGGTCAGGTCTGAACACGCCCTAATGTGATTCGCGGATTTTGTTTCACAAACTCAGCCCACCAGACATGCTGACGGCTATGAAAAGCAATGTGTCGCCCTCACAAATTGTCCGATTAAATATGAGGACTGGAGAAGCGAGATGCTTCTGTGTCGTGTGGTGTCGTCATATATGTGCTTTGTCGATAAGTGCTTTGGCTGCTGCTGAAGCATGCATATTGGCGGGATCATGGAACGAAACCGTCCAAATTGAAGGAAGATGTATGTGGGGCTGCCCCGGTTGTTCCCACAGTTGCGCAAAGTAATTGTGCAGTACTGCTGCGGGGCAAGCATGTCGTGTTGCGCTTGCAGGCGCATTGAAGCGTGGGATGATGATACATGGAATCAAGATCTACTGCCCCACGGCATTGCGCTGTGGACCAAGGACCGCATTGCCAGGCTGCGGGCAGAAAAGGCAACGGAGGTGGAAGGCTTTGTGAAAGTTCTGAACACCCACTTGTGCAACCCATCGAGCCCAACTGGGTTCATGTGCAATCTACTGAAGTTTCTCGAGATGTCTGCGGGGCATGAGTGCGCTGCACAAGTCCTGGTCAATTCTTCACTCTCGTTGACCCTAGTGCACTTGTTGGGACATGAAGCTGATGTTATTCGCATGCATGCTGTGACTGTGTTGGGAGTACTCGTCCGCTTTGCGACATGCATCCTGGTTGACATGCTTTTTCCAGGTGCGGGAACCTCGTTGCCACGTTTGCTATCTGCCATATTTCTCTTGCAATCATCATGCGACCATGACCTTGATGCTCTGATCCAAGCCAGTGCCAGCAAGTGCCAAGAATGCTCTTCCTGTGCGATGGAACATCCGGCTGCCTGCATTCTGAAAACTCCTTAGATCCAACGCTTCATTGTGACGATTGTTTGAATGTTCATGCAGCCATCATTGCGCTTCGACAGCTTTTGCTGGATGGAAGTGAAGTTGTTCGTCGACGAGCAATGATGACACTTGGGGAGCTTCTGTTCTACTTATGTTCAGCGGACAGTACGAGTACAGGAGTGAGCCTGGACAGGCCAGTTGTGTGTTCTGTAGTGGATGCAGTTGTATCCCTACTTCCAGACGAAGACACAATCACACAGCATTATGCGTGCAAGGCGATCGATAATGTTCTTACGACAGATGGCATTTGGCCGCAACAGTTTGCAGTCACCAGCACTGCTCTGGGCCTGCTGAAGGTATGGGACCACGATTTACCTTTCCCGGTTGTTTCTCATGAGAGGTAACAGTGACAATAGGGAGCTTAGTTGGTTTGACCAAGTCCATAAGGATGTAGGTCTCATCAGCATGACTGAGCAGACAGCAAGTGTTACAGTGTAGCTCGAGCGACTGTAGGGTACGCGTGAACATGATGCAAGTCTGTACGCAACCCTGCTTGTTGTCTACCGACACTCCCTTTATAATCGTGCTTCACTGGGATGGGATTTCTACTGCCAGTTCTGTAAAACACGACCCTCGCAGAATTGGTTGCGTGGTTGAGTGCAGATCAGGAACAATTTGCACTTTCAAATGCCATGATGTATGCGATGTCAGATGGCTGGACAGGCTGTTGGTGTTATGGAGCACTCCACTGATATGGAGTGACTGGTTCCAGTTTGAAGGGCGACACCAGGATATGCAGGAACTTTTCTTTCATCGTCATGATCGTGACCGCGCGTTCAGTTCAGGCACTCATTTTTTTTTTCCACACAAAGTGTTATTTGTACATTTGTTCATTTCTTGTGGACGGTTTCGCCTGTTTCGTCTCCTCGGTCCTGGCGTGGTCGTGACCAAACTGCTGGGTGGTACTTTCGATTACTGTGCGCTGGCAGTAGCCAAGAGTAGGGGATTTTGCTCCAACCAGTGCATTTGTCCACAAAAAAGTTTATGGTGGGCCGTGTTGCAGCCATGCTAAACTAACCAGATTATTGCTAACGAAGACGAGGTGCAACACACAGAAGTAAGTCCCAGATACAATATTGTACCTTAGGCAAGGAAGGAATTTCGAGTGAAGTGGTGGAAGTTTTGTGTGAGTTGCTTTTGGCTATTTGGGTTCATGCCTGTTCACTACCTTTCCTGTTTGTCAAGACCTCAGGGAAGGAAGCAATCCGGTCGACTGCCTGCTTGGTGGTCTATTGTTTGGCACGCTCAGTTGTCCCGTCGTGCTGGGCGTAGGCGCCAAATTTGTCATGCCACGCCGATGCTCCCATGTACCACAACTTGGTAAGCCACATTGTCACGCCATGCCCACATGGTTTCGGTGCTACTATTCCTTTTTCGGTATTTGAGTCCCGAGACTTTGCAGTATAACGATAAGGGCACAAGCACTTCATATGCACAGTGTATACACTATACCTGTGAATTCCATCTGTAGTCGAAGAAGTTGGTTCTTGCGCTAATTTGACATGTTCTATCATGTTTCTTCTGTTTCTTGTATGCTTCACGGTATGTGCGCTCCGGGCAGGTTCCGCTGCGGCTGAGATGGAGGGTAGTGCTTGTTTAGGCATAGTGCACTGGTGCGATGTATCATCAAGCTGTATATTGTTTTATATGAATTGTTTGCTACTAGAGCAAGGGCTTAGTCGCGCTCAGCCGTTCCAGGAAGCGTGCACGAGAATTGAGGGCAATAATTGTATAGCTCCAAACCGTTCGCCAAATGTGAGCCACAATAGGGACTAACAGGCACACATCCCCTGCACCAAGGTAGTATCTAAATATAGATATGATTATTCCCACCGTTTTGCCGTTTCTGCCGATCCCCGACACTCCACGCCCGCTATTTACAAACTTGAGCACATATCATTCTTGTGAAGTGATATGGCTTGGAGATTTGTAGTTTGGGACGCCATGTCGGTAGCCGTGGTTGAACGATCATGCACGAATCTGTCACTACAGAAATGCTTCAGAATCGCGCTGCTTCTGTTGAACAAATAGCTGCATACATAATAAACTGTAAACTGCCGTTCACGGGTGCCAAGACCTGCTTTACTACGTACAGTACGTACATCTGGATTGTCAACGCAGAGGTGTGTAACGCAAAAGGTTATTAGCACAGTACACCATTCCACGCGAGCGTCAAGAAAACGATTTATATTGTCGTGCAGATGGGCAAGATGTATGTTTCGAACTGTGATTCGCAAGCGCATGATGTTGTCGTGTCAATTGCAATGTTTACTTCCGGCACAGCCACATCGCAGTTTCACACGTATACTATGGTACAAACAAACATCAACAGTGCATTCAATGCGTCGAAGTGTGCACTGGTTGGAAAGGTTGTCGTGTCTGTGATGCTGGCGTTGCATGCGATGACGAGCCAGTTGTCAGTGTATAATATACCTCGCATCTTGGCAAATAAACAGCATGCACAGCCTAATGTGCAAACAAAAGCAGAAGCTGTTCTCTGCACACTAAGAGGCTGAGTCGTACGAAGCCTTGTTTAATGTGATGATGCTTAGCTGAGCTTCAAACTGTGAGTTCGTCCATGTTCTGAAACTTTCCTGTTCATCGAAGCATGCACAGCTTGTCGGCGAAATACGCGAAACAGTAAACCGAAGACACGCAACGTCCAGTACGTATACAACTTTTAGCTCGTGATTAGGCTCGTAGAAGCGACTTTGTCTTGGGTTTCCTTCCAATTCAGTGCGTGGAGAACACCTCTCGAAACAGAGAAAATAAATTATAGTTTATGCACTTAGTGTCGTCTGAGGTTGGATATCTGGAACGGTGCTGGCGTTCCTGGATGCTCCTGCATTACCGCCCGCACTGCAGCGCACTTTATTCCTCTCAGCACCAGAAATCCCGATTACAGGCAATATTCGCCTGTCTGGAAGCCATTCTTCGTGCCAAGAACCACGCACCACACGAATATTACCAATCCGAAGCCAGAGATATATTGCTTGAATCTCTGAAACTCCAGCGTTCCAAAACAACATGCAAGCATGCCGCCGCAACAGACACACGAGGCCTCGCAGCGCGCTGCAGTGTGCACACTTTCCTGGAGTTCGTGTTTCTGTAATCTAATGAACACAAGTTCAAGCAGGTTTCCACTGCAAAGAATCTGAACATGACAGGTCCAAAGAAACTGCCCACTAACAGGCCCATCAACGCCAGCACACAGAGGTCCACCCGCTCGCGGACGGAGCTAACATCAAAACCAACACCTGCAACTCCAAAGCAGGGGGGGGAATCTAAACATATATATGATTATTCCCACCGTTTTTCCCTTTCTGCCATTCCCCGTCGCTCCACGACCACTAATTACAAACTTGAGCATATATCAATATTGTGAAGTGATATGGCTTAGCGATTTGTGGTTTGGGGCGCCGTGTCGGTAGCAGTGTGGGTTTAACGGTCATGGATGCACGAAGCTTCCAGTATAGAAATGCTTCAGATCCGCGCTGCTTATGTTGTTGGAAACATAGGTACATATATATTGAAATGTAAACCGTCGTTCACGGGTGCTGAGAGCTGCCCTGCTTCGCACTGTACGCACATCTGGATCGTCAACGCAGAGGTTTGTACAGCAAAAGGATATTTACCCAGTGCGCCATTCCACGCAAGCTTCCAGGAAACAACTTATATTATCCCACAGATGGTCAAGATCTATGTTTCGAAATGTGATTCGCGAGCGCATGGTGTTGTCGTGCCAATGTGCACTTCCGGGACAGGCACGTCACAGTTGCACACGTACAGTAAGGCACAAACGAACATCATCAGTGCATTCAAAGCATCGAAGTGTGCACATGCTGGAAAAAGTGTCATGTCTGTGATGCTGGCGTTGCATGCGATGACGAGCCAATCGTCATATGCATCGTATAGTCTTGGCAAGTACACAACATGCACAGCCGAACATGCAAAGAAAAGCGGAAGCTTTTCTTTGCACAATAAGAGGCTGAGTCGCGCGAAGCCTTGTCTGATATATGTAAATCCTGTAGATGGGCAAGATCTGCGAACTGTGGTTGTCAAACACATGCTGTTGTATCAATGTGTACTTCCGGGACAGCCAGATTGTTGTGCTGCGTGCGTTTTACAACAGAATATGTATAGTTTATGAATTGGATTGAAGTGTGCACAGGCTGCATAGATTCGTATAACAGCCATCAGGAGCTGTATGCGATGAAACATGTCGTCTTACCAAGCACACAACATGCATAAGCTAACCAGCAAAGAAAGGCGGAAATTTCTCTTTGCTCGCTAAGAAGCTTAGTCCCAAGCATTGCACGTTCTTGAGATACACAGCCACAGTACACGACCGACAACACCAGTTGAACAATGTTTACGTTGCATTGTTCCTAGTACATCGCAATACCGCAACACTGGTTCTTGTGAAATATATGTCGATTTTCAGTGACGGGGCTGATCAACACTTTAAGGTGCTGCGTACGCGTTTGCGTCGACAATGGAAAATCTCATTACGACAAATGCACCATACTGAGTAATTTGTAGTGCAGCTGGTTGGAGAATCGACCCAAGATTCCATTCAAGCGGTTGCTTGCTCGGCGATAGCACGCATACTGCGCTTCTGTCCAGCACTGGTTGCGCCACTTGGACTTCCAGCTGCGGCGATCCTTTGCAGCTCGTTCAAGTCAGGAAGCTATCGTGTACAAGTATGTTATCTTTGCTGAACAATGTCAACAGGGTGGAATTGCTATCTTTGCTGAACAATGTCACCAGGGTAGAATAGTAGGTATTGCAAGGGCAATGTGGATGGCAAGATCATGTATGAGTTAAATTTCCATGTGGTGCTCTTGCAGGTGAATGTGCTCAATGCCCTCAACATCGTTCTTGTCCATACTCCGCTTCAGCAGCAGCACTCTGCATCATTTCTGTCCGCCAGCCATGTTCTACAGCGAGCTATGAGCTTCCTGTTTGATGATGGATCATGTTTACGCATTCAAGCCAAATCCATCCTCATGTGTGCGCTGGTGATGCGTCTTGGCCCACAATGGTTGTGCATCGGTGTTGATGCTGAGTTCCTGGTACAGATGGAAAGTATTGTGGTCAGGGCTAGTGCATCCCAGTCTCCTAGTGAGACTGGTACTTTGGGGCCTGATAAGGAACTCGAAGAATACGCATCATGCTGCTGTGATATGTGGCTGAACATTGTGAATGAAGTTGTTTCCCAGTTGCTTGAGGAGGTGCGGCATCATTGATGCAATGCTGTGTTTTGAGCAGAACACAGGAATGCTGACGCGCATGAGACCTGAGCAGCTAAATTGCAGATAATTGTCAATCGTGGCTTGAACTGCTATGCTGGAGTGACATTCTAGGATTGCACGCCTTTCCTTGAAAGATTTGCCAGTTATGCTTGAATTTGTTGTGCCTTGCTTGTGACGCAGTCTCCTATGTCATTTACCGTCTAAGCTGATCGCAATCGTGAGCTGTGAGGCAAGCTTTCTGCTTGCAGATAACCCAGTCAGTTTCGTTGAGCGATGATGAGGCAGCTGCAAGCTTCATCAACTCCTTGCTGTCCCTAATCAGGGCTCCGCTGACACGCAAGCGGGTTGCATCACGGCCAGTTATTTTGGCTCTGAGCCATTGTGTTGGCCTCCTTGGGGAAGGTGTCGACAACAGTGCAGAACGTGGACGTTCTCGTCAGATGACGCGGACGAACGAGTGTCTCCAAACAGTTCTGGAGACACTTTTACAGCCACAAGATCTGCTGCTGGATCTTGGGCAGGGTTTCATCGAAGTGCTGCTGCCAGTCTTGTGCACAGTGTGTCTATCTTGTCCTTGACTCAGCCTCACAGACCATTGTACATCAATTTTCTGTGAATGTGCATCAGTGTCCTGCAAATTAGTGAAGTGGGCACTTATTCAGGCTCGTTCTGTGCACCTGTGACCCCAGAAAGATTTCCGGCGTGTGTTGCCGTCCGGCAACTGTATAGAACGATTCTTCTGTGTTCTGTTTATTGTAATCGAGATAGCGATCTGTCCCAACAGTCTAGATATGCAAGGTTTCTTTGTGCAGCCTGAAATCGACACTGTATGTCCCCGGTGTTGAAGAACATATGTCACTGGGAAGTTACTGTTGGTTCGCATCTGAAGAAATTCTTGCATGCTCGTCTGCCTATGTTCTGGTGTGATTCAGTTCTGAATCAAATATCACATCTAGCTCACCCGATACATAGAACTCTTTGTCTTGTATCAATTCTCTTTGTCTTGATAGTGTCATGCAGTACTGTATACTGTATATGTGTCACAGCTATTTGGCATCCCTCATGCACCTCCACAATACCAGCCCCGGGTGAGAAAACAAATCTTAAATGTCATGAAAAGACATGAACCGGTTGGTGTTGCTTAGCCGGCTTGGATCGGATGCCCCAGGGTCTTTCAGAACATCGGTGGTGCCATAGGTTTCAAACATACCTGGTTGCCATGAAGAAGTCACAACCTTGCAGTTAGCAGAACGTATATGTGAACACCAAACAGGGATCAGCGTGACAACACGGTATGGGTGTGACACAGGCTAACCCTGCAATTGTGCTCGGCGTGGGAGATCTGGTACGCCAATGCGCAGCGGGCCCAGCGGGGACCTTCTCGGCTCCATAGCGACAGGACAACTTGGCGTGAAAAACCATTGAATTCCAAGAACGAAGTAATATAATTCCCCTTTCCCTGGGGCACAATACTGGGTGCAATTCTGTGGGATTTGAGTTGTTGGCTTGGCATATAGCCCCTTCTTCTTTACACTGGGTCAATGCACAGTCCACGTTATCGTTGAGACACCATCTTTGTCAACATACAGCTGCACATCGTAGATGTAAGTATAGTGAGAGTTACTACAGTCCGTTTAGAACGTTCAAGGGCCCAGACGGAGTGGCTGAGTCACACTGCGCACAACGCGTCTGAAGTATTGCATTAGTTATCGCTGCTGTCCATGGCTGATAACTGCGCCTATGTCACTTGCCTCCTACTTGCCACAGACGTTAGTGGGTTGGCACCCCGTTGCATGCGCTTTTTCTTGACACATTTCTGGGTGCTGCGTGGTCTGGCTCTGCCAAAGTAGCGTATCGTGCTTGTACCTCTTGACATTGTAGAACGGGATCTGCATGTACTCTGGGTGCAGAAGTTGCCTCCTGGTCTGGCTCTCACTCTTTCGCGCTGTTTCCGCCCCGCCTCACCACCGCTCTGCCGTCTCCAGGCGGTGGCCTCCTTTGCACTGGTCCTGGACTCGAATATTTTTCCTTCCGTCGTCGCATCTGATCCCCACCGACCATGCTTCTAGTCTGTGTTACTCTTCTTTTTCCGCTTATGTCGCTATATCCCTCGCGTTACCGTGCGATCGTGTGTTGTGTATTTTCCCCTTGCCTTGCCTCGATGAGGTGGTCTGACGACGCTGTGCCGGTCTGCCTTATTTTTGTTGCGTTCACCTGCTGTTGCTTCCTGCCCGCTGGTTGCAGTCCTGCATAATATTTTCTTCTGCAAGTTGATGGGTAGTGCTGAGGCCCCTCTGCTTTCCTTCTGACATGGATGCCTCCTTGTCTGCCTGCCCTCTCTGTATGATTCCAGCAGCTCTTTGTCCGATCATTTTCCAGCACTACTTCCTCTCCGACAACGGCACGAATGCAACGTCTCTGGCTGCGTTGTGGTGTCTGCTTTAGTTCTTGGTTGCTGCTTCGACTACCCTTTCCCCCCAGTGGTTAGATTATCAGATCGTCTATGAACAATACGGCGGCCGAGGAAGTCTGACTATTTGGACCCCTGGCCCCGTTTCTCACTTGAACCAGACCTTGACTTGAAACACAGATGGAACCACAACTGGATGTAATCCACAGTCGCACATTAACCAGTGGCCCACCCGAAGTAAAAGGGGCGAACCTCGATGCGTCGTATGTATGCCTGATGCGAGGCCAAAATGCGTCGGCGGTGGAGGGGTGCAGCCACTATGCGGGGCACTAATAATTGGGGCCATCTTACAGGATGGTCTGCCGCGGTAGGCTAGGAGTCCGCAGCGGCTACAAGTATGTGTTGCGACGACAATATTTGCATGTATGTTTAAGGGCAACCCCAGGATTTTCGATATCTCGAATGATGATTTGGCACTTTTTAGCTCCTCCGTGAAAATGATTCGTTTGTGACCACCGACTAGTGATAGGTATTTTAGCGATCGTGAACTCTCAACAACTATACATCCTGTGATATTTCAAGGTGCTGCGCCAGTTCTGGGCCGATCCGTGCAGATGGCGGTTGTGTTCATGCTCTAACTGTCCACGACAACGTCTGTGTGTGACTAGCGTCTAGACTCGTTAGAATGCAAAAAATACAACAATAGTACTTTGTAGGAGAAACTTCGTGCGTTCGTTGGTCCCGCAAAGGTCTAGCGTGTTCCTACGATAGCCACAAACGAAGACAGATGCACTGTTCAGTACGCGAACTCGTTGTACTCTGACGCCCGGAATGCAGGCCATTGCACGCACGAACACATTTTATTATCATTTCTCGACTTTGCTTGACAGGATATCGATCTGGTGTCTACGGAGACGCATTGGCAGCCAGCCCTTCGCTGCTCTCCACACTTCGTCGGTAAGAGTCCATATCACACCCTTATCCGCACCAACAGCATTTATGTTGCGCTTTGGAAATATCAGGCGCGGCACTTTATCCTTTATAGTAGCATCCGGAGAAGCGCTCCACTGCAGCGCTTCAGCGCACTACAAGGACCTGAAGTTGCAATACACAACGCAGCATAACCCTTTGCGACACAATGAATGAGGTGTTGGTTAATTGTACCAGATGCGAGCAAGAATACCACCCCTTGGCTACTTCCAAAGCAAGGTTAGCGGAAGTACCGCCCAGCAGTTTGGTCACGACCACACCGTGACCGACGAGACGTAATATGTAAAACGCTCCATCAGAAATGAACAAATGTACAAATGACAAACTTTGTGTGCGGAAATGGGCGCGCGAATCGGTCGAGCGGTCACGATCCTGGTGATTAAATATTTTCTCTCGGATATCCTGGGGTTGCCCTTAACTATTGTTTCGGGCGGCAGGGGTACGATGTCCGTCTATTACAGGCAAAACCCTCCTCTTGCTCTGCCCGACGCACAGTGGAACGAACCTTCACCACAGCCCGGCGGTTGTTTCCTAACGACCCTCCAGATTCCGATCACCGTCCCCAACCGCACACACTAGCCGCCCTGCGTGCTCCACGTTAGCAACCATCCCGGGCATGCATGAGTGCTCAGGTCTCCGCGTGGCCAAACACTTCGACACGAACACCTCGCAACAGTTGTCTGCAATCTTGCGCTGCATGATGACGAGGCTCCTTAGCCATGCGTGTGCGGATGGCTGTCAAGTTCACATATCTGATAGCTGGAGCGGTGTGCACTGATGCCTAAAGCAAAAGCGAAGTGACCAATCACCCCGCCGGGTCACCTGGTGCCACGTGGCAGCTCACTTGTGGATGTGAGTTGTGTATCCTGGCGACATCCCGTGCACGGCAGGAGAACAGCCATGCAGCCGCTCTGTAACAGATTGTATGTCTAGCTTGCGTTTCAAGTGTTGCCGAGCGCGTCAATCCCGCTTCAAAAGCGACCGTGGATGCATGTGCTTGAAGCTTCCACTCCCTCGGCTGTTGGTTACCAAGCAGCACGTCTGACACAGCAGATCTGTTACGCACAGTGTAACTACTATTAACGGAAGGGTAGTACGTGTGTTATGATACAGCCTGAAGCATTGTATGCAAGAGAGTCGCAGCGCTTCAAGTGGACGTTGGTAAAGAAGGGATAACTCAGCAGCGGTGCTTGCTTGTACACGAGGTCCCTGGTTCGAATCGTGATCCGCACAGGTGACTCATGCATGGGAGCTCCATGCATTGAGACATTTCATGGCCGCGACGCAGCCCGCCATGAAACAGGGCATTCCGGTTGAAAGCATAAGCTACACACGCCCGAGAGCGGCTCTGAAAGATAGTTACTATACATAGATGATGTGTTGAACTTGGAGTGAGCGGTAGATCGCCCACAGTAATGTTCGCTCTGTTGAGCCGATACGGCGAGCCTTCGTCGTTGGCCCCACCAGTCCGTCTGTGCATGTTTCGCCACCCGTGTGGCGTATAATACGTGTATATGAGCTGTAACCCTCTGTACCTGCTGCGAAATATTTGTTGCATACAATCTGTGTCAGGTCCATGAGCACCCACCTATTCAAAATCCAGGGATTCAAATTTTAGGTACCCACATTAAACCTCGAAAATGTTGGTGTGATTTCATTGCGCTCGGGTTCATGGCATTCTGCGGTTCTGGGAGTCATCCCGAGACACTTGATGAACAGCACTGTGCTGTTCACAGACCATGCAGCCTCCGATCAGCGAGACCATGTGCAAGCGACAAATTCCGACATCTGTAAGGTTGAGAAATGTTATTTCACCGCAACAGATGGCTGTTGTTGTTTGCTCTGTACAAGGCGGGCAGGAGATGGGAGGTGGTGTCCATGACCGGCTTCTTCTGCCTCTCTACGCCTGACAAACGGCATCTTCGGCTGTTAACTGCTTTATGCGTTACAAGGCTTCGCGCGCTTTGCACAACTCAGCCTCTTAGTGTGCAAAGAAAAGCGTCCACTTTTCTTTGCACGTTGATTCTGCATAGTGTGTGTTTGTCGAGGTTTTGAATGAAAGGTTCGCTATAGATCTTAAGACGGAAATCCAACAGATTATTGCTTGAGCAGACACTACGACCTGTATAGCGTGAGAAACATTATCTAGAATCGTCTGAAGCAAGCCATGGTGTTCGAAATTGGTTCCATATCATCCACGGTTGCGATCGTTGAGTTGTACTGGTGTATGCTGGAGATGAACCAGTTCGCCGGACAGCGTCCTTCGAATCCATGCAGCTTGTGAACACTTCTTGTAGTTGATTGATTAGATCATTTTCCTTTCTGACGTACTGTTCACATGAAACTGGGTTCTGGCTTGTGCGCATGTGCACGTTCACACGACAGCAGCATGTCGTCCAGAACCACAGTTCGAGACGTAGAAAGTCCTGTAAGTTTGAGAGAGTATGTGCTATTTCCCAGGCGCTCGCGTGGAATGGTGGGGTGTGCTAGGAGCCTATCCGTCGACAAAGTGCCAATCTGGTGACCCAAAAGTGCCACGTACGCACAGCAGAGAACTAATAGTAGCGTGCGAACAACACGAAACATTATAACATGTACACACTGATGTTCGAGCTACAGTTGAAGTTTGGTCTGTGAAGGTTTCGAGGTATCAGCATCGAACCACCCACGAAGCTGACACCACGTTACGCATCAAACATTACGGCCCGAAACACACAACGCCAAGCCGAATCACTTCACTATAAAGATATGTGCCTAAGTTTGTAATTAGCGGGCGTGGAGTGACGGCAAACGGCAAATCGGTGGGAATAATCTTATGTATTCATAGAATACAAACGCATATCCGAAGTTCAGTATGCAATACAGACTTGACACGAGTGCGGGGGCTGGCCACTGTTGCGCGACTGAGCACGCAATCGGCAGCACGGCATGCCAAGAATAAGTTGCACCGCATGATACGGATTGTAACATGCTGTATGAGCTGTCTGGCTTTCAATGTAGGTCATTTGGCCACTCGAGATGTGCATATGAAATGGCGACGCCGTTGCATGGAAATGGGGTGTTTTTTTATCGCGCTGCACAGAGGTCCATGGGTATCACAGTGTATGCAATGTACATTTGCATGAACGCGGTGGACGCTGGCAGGTTCCAATGTAAATTGAACCCGGGTCGTCAGCTGTTTCTTCGTTTCAGCAGCTGAACACACGGGTCTCCCAATGCCGCCTCACACATACAAGTACGAGGAGTGCACCTCGAACCGACGGCGTCAGATCAGGATCTGCTGTCCCCAGGGTTGGAGCCCTGGGTGCGAGTGTACGTTCCTGGATTTTCGTAGTTCATCAGTGTGGGCCGATGATGTGACATTCTGCATCGAAAAATCCATCAGCCAAACAAAAACACGCAAAGTTGTATACAGCTAATATTCAACTTTCCAAGCCTCTCAATATTATCTGTGCCCGCATCGAACAGTATCGCTGTGCCGGGCTGCTAGTGCTTCTGTGTAGTGAAATCAGACGTACTTTGCAACTTGTTGTGTTCCCTCAGGCACTGCTTCATCCGAAACGACGACAAGTTGGACATGGCTAGGGAAAGAAATAGTATTTTCATCGGTGGCCTGGACGAAAAAGCGCTTCCGTGCACGATGATCTTTTACTAGACAACATTTCACCACAAGCGATACAATCTGGCTGCCAGCTTTGGGTCTGGTGCCCTCCCAGATCCACTGCCACACATTGTGATCAAACTTGAAGTGTCCCAACCAGCATCTTTGCTACAGAGCGGTGAAAATGATAAAATATGAGCGATCAACACCCATTCGTCGCAGCGCTTCAACATGAAATCGGTGTGGCCTCGGCTTCCAAGTCTTCCAATTTATCCTCGAAACACTGTTTCCCACCCTCGCTGTCCCCCCCCTCACTGGCTCCCGGCCTTGCTTGCTTGTCCCCTCTCTTGCTGCTTGTTGCTGCTGCCCCTAGCTACAGGCACATCTCTGCTCATTGGAGCATGTTGCAGGTCATGGTCCATTTTCCCGAAGTTCTGCAAGGTTTGGCTTCTTGTTTTGTCTTCTCTTATGGTTAAGTGCTGATAGGACTGTTGGCATTGATCTTGAGCTTTGTACGCAGGTTGGCCTCAATTTCTTTGTATCAGCTGGCAGCAAACCAGCTGTGCGGTGGGATGTTCATGCCAACGCCATCCGCTTGCTTACAGAGCTCCTCATGTTCTACATTTCTCGACATGACATGTACCGCAGTGGTTCTTTTGTGGCCACTGGTAATGTTTCTGCATCCCCGTATGCGGATGTTACGCAGCTGCTGGACGATATCTTGGCCACACAGGTAGCGCCGTTGCTTCAGTACATGATGATGTGTGGCTGCGATCCGATGCCGTTGTATGCTCAGAAGATTCTGGCAACCCTTTTGCCCAGGTATGCTACAAGTAAAAACTGTACCTAGCACTTGCGACAGTGCCAGCTCTTTGTGAAGGGAATGTCATGTGTGGTGCTGAAGGTGTCATGAAGAAGCACGATTCTTTTATTCACAACAAGCATTTTCTGGTTCTAGGGGGAATCTGCTGTTGAGACGTATGATGTTTACTTGCAAGAGTCACTCAGGAGGCATATGGTCCGGCTCTACCTACACTCGCCTTTGTCAAAACGTAGTTACTAATTACCTCTTAGTTTACATCCTCGAAGCATCGCGTGCGCCAGGGCTCACTCTGCTGGCCCCGCAGAGGCGCTGGCAACTCGT